>JAPYZL010184750.1:0-28286 GCA_030522825.1 Platygaster orseoliae
ACATCATTTTCAGTACCGGCTATTCTTGGCTATGCTGCGCTATGCTTGGCTATCGAAACCAACATAGCCATTCAATAGCCGAGCCTCCGCTAGGGATATTGTAATCTTTATTTTATCATTTTAAAAAATTGATTCGTGTATTTTATTTTCTAATAATATTGTATTCCAATGTATTAGCGATCATAAAAAAAATTTTCAAATAGTTTTCCAGCTTTTTTCGTGGTATTTTCTAATATCCGATTTTTTAACTTTCACTTTTTCGAATAATTGCACTTTTAAAAAAAAATCGAAATTCTAAAACATACCGTTTCTAGAGAATTTTTCCAACTCTTAGAATCATTTGTTTTTTTTTTTTAAATCGGTTAGAAATTCGCAAAGTTATTGTAATTTTTATAAAAAAAGTCAAAACCACGTTTTTTAAAGTTTTTTTTTTGTTCAAGTCAATTTATCTATTATTTATTTACAAAATTCCGTACTTCCACTTACATAGCTGTCTTTGCAATTAAAAAACGAAGAAAATGATATATTATTAGGCACATTTTCATACATTTTTACATGCAAAATGCGATCAAACGCGTGGGGTACATTTTTACCCCAGTGTACCGTTCTAAGGTAAAAAAAGTGAGTGTACCATTCTAGGGTTAATATATTACCATTTACTCTATTGAAAAAATGTGAAAACCCATTTCTTCTACGAAACCACACTTTCGATAGAGCAAAAATCAAAATCAAATCAATATCACTCTCTAAAGAAATATCCTAAAAAAAGGTATTTTTTGGAAAATGTACTTTGAAACAAATACACTTTGGGAAAATGCTTCGTTGGAAACGGAATTTTTCGGGAAAATTGTCTTTTGGAAAAATCTCCATCGGGAAAATTTATTTTGGAAAAAGTTTACTACAATCATTTAAATTATAAATGGTCTTTTTAAGTTCAAAAAATGAAAAAGTTTTGATCTGTTATGAATACGTCTTAAATCTCTAACATTCAAAAAAAATGAAGATATTTCCACATATCTAAAGATTGTCAAAAACTCGATAAAATTATTTGAATTTGTACAACTTAAGCAAAAATTTAAAAAATTTCCTTTGAAAATCCTTGAAATTATTTAAAATCCGATAATGTATCATCGTTGCGAGCTCATCCATAATTTTTAAAATTTCATTATAAATCTTGTAATTTACAAAACGTTGATAAATTTTGTAAAAACTGTATATTTTAACAACCCAGGATTTTTTACAATACACAAACTGCGACTTACTATCCCTACATTTTTTGCAACCTCTCAATTACAGGCTTTTCAATCAAAACAATCAATTTTTGAAATATCACTTTGTACACTATAATTTCCAGTGAATTTCTGAAACCATCCCATACACTCGCGCCACCTTTTCTACCTTCAGACTTCTACCGATTCGCATTTCCGAAATGATTCCAACAATTTGCTTTTGAATCTCGAATTCCCGGTCGCAAATATCCTGCAAATCTTGGATTCAATTCCCTTGTGCCGACATCTCGTAAAACACTAGATTGTGCTTCACGCTTGAAAAGAAAATGAAGCCAGTTCCAAAGATGCTCTAACCGCAGTTTACATCGTGGTGAAGTGGGTTACAGCGGTCGCGCCGAGGGATAGCACGGCCATAAAAGTTTGACACCTGCAACGATATACGTTACCCGAGAACTCGCATTACACGCTGCGTACGGGGCTAAATATTTCAGCGCGATGAATACGTTCGTCATAGGCAAGTCCCGCGCCCCACGCAAGATTCTTGTGGAATCGATGCAATTTCATGATGTACGCCGGTCCGCTTGATGCCGCTTTTATTACCAATTCATCGGCCAGCCAATAACAAGAGAACGCTGACGAGAGAGAGAGAGAGAGAGCGCGCGCAACGCGGCGCCATCAATTTTTCCGCAAAATCCGCGCGATGACAGTTTTTACGAGAAAATATAGAGGAATGCGATAACTCGCTGTGGAAAAATGTTACGGTTTATTACGCGAGATTCCAGACAACGCGGGGTTTATTCGTCAGGTGTTGAATGGAAAATTTCATTTTCGGGTGATGTGGGTTTTTGAGTTTTCGAGGGAATTCCCAGGATTTCCCGAGTGATTCATGGTGTTAAAAAAGTCTATTACTTTTTTTTCCGATACTGATGTTTGAATTATTGTTATGGTCGTTCTGTTTGAGAAGCCGAAAGAGATAACGTGGAGTTTTACTTGTTTTATAGAAACATGTATTATATTACTTAAAATTTTTTGATGTCTGAGAACTTGGTTGTTTTTCGTTTGTAGAGAGGACAATGTTGTTTTTGAAATTGAGGTTTGAGAAAATAATGGTATTTTTAACCATCGAGAGGATTATGGTTGGATTTATATTTTCTTTAGATTTAGCCACTCGGTTGTAGGCGATTTTTCCGATCCAGGAGTAATTGAAACTGAAGTAACAGAGAAAGAGGTTTGAATAATCATTTTTTTTCATAACATTCATGAAGATGTTTTGAAATTTTCATACAGAAATAAAAAATTGGAAAATATTCAGTGGTAATTCAAAATCTTCTGCAGTTGAATAGATTTTGAAAGAATCTGGAATGTTTCGGATAAATTCTATTGTATCTAGAATTTTAAAAATGTTGTAAAACTGAGAACTTTGAAAGTTTAGAGATATCTGGTAACTAAAAAAAAATTTGTAATATCTGTAGAATTTTTCGACATTTTTATAAATTATGGCTTCTGTCTTTATAACGATATTTCTTTAAAATACCTACGACTCTAATTGTCAATATTTTTATGAGGAATTCAAAAAACTTGAACAGTATGAGAAAATTAATAATATAAATATAAAATTGAAACATAATTGAAATATAATATGAAATTTTTTATTGTTAGTAAAAATTAAAAAAATGTGACGAGTTTCAAATCACATTCATAAATTCTGTACATTACATGTAGCAGCATTTTTTTTTGAAAATTATACGCTAATGCATTTGTAGATTTTTCTGAAACAATACAAAAAAGTCATAAGATATTAAAAAATTTTCACAAATCATAAGTTTGATAAATTTCTATGACATTTCGAAAGTTTTAAATAGTTAGTATTTTGTTTATAATTATGAAAATTCGAAACGATCGAAAAAGAGTCATAGAGTTGGCACAGCTGTTATAGCACAATCCGGAAAAAAGAAGAAATAATAAATAGCAAATTACTTTTTATCAATTCGTTACCGAAAAACTAAATTTATTGCCAATTATAGAAAAAGTTGTAGAGAACTGTGCAAGCTTCACATTGAAGTTGGGATTTTCATCATTATTACCATATATTCACATCCGAAAACGTTCCGAAACGTTTTTTTTTTAAATAAAAATCTGATAATCCTGGCAAGTATCACAAATCAACAAAAATACTCATAATTTAGACGAATTTTTGTCAACTTCAACAGTTTCGAAATAAATTTATTAATGTTAAAGATTGAGAAAATTCAAAGAAACCAAAAAACGTTTATTATTTTTTTTGATGGGTTCATAATTACATTCATTAAGATATATGCACATTTATATTTTACAATTTTTCGATTAAAGTCTTAAAGTTTAGAATAATGATTGAAGAAAACAAAAATTTTTAGAAACTTTACAAATAATCATAAAATTGAGAGGTTCTAAATACATTGTATGTATCATGTTTCAAGAAGCTCATAATTTCGAATAATAAAAAGTTTGATTCGTAGGAATCAGAGAAATTCATAAAAGTTCAGATGATGTTAGGAATTCTGTGAATTCTTGAGCCTTGTTTTAAATAAATAAAATCGCAGTAACCGTGTAATGTCTTCAGAATTTTGATAAATAAAAAAAATTACTACCATTCGTACGTGGTCAAGATTTATAAAAAGTTCTGTTAATAGATAAATTTTGTACTTTTCGTATAGTTTTGACAACTGGGCAAATAAAAAATTAGTGAGAAGATGAAATTTCGAATATAAATTTTCTAGTGTTGCACAAATCTAAAATTTTTCAGATGGTTAATGCTACTTACCATTTTCCAATTTTTCGTCAACCCCCCCCCCCTTTACCCTTACATTAAGTATTTATATAAATTCACGTAAACACTGCAAAAAACAATATAAAAATTCAATTATGACCATGTTCTACATTTCTTCATTAGCAAGCCTAATTTTCCTCACGGTCTAGAAATCTATCACGAATATTGTATTTCCTGAATCCAAAAGATGAAAAGCTTATATAACCAAGTAAGAATAAAAACTCGCGAAAACCCCCTGCGATTTTCCTACATTTTCAAAAGGAGAATTTCTCAATAACTTTCCATCAAGATAAATTTTCATGCATCATTTCCTTTTTCCCTCCAGATACCTTTACTCTCATGAAACCAACATACACGTAGTATCGTATTCGCTTATCCAATTAAGGCATCCGTGGACTCAAGTGAATTTTTCAAGGGCCATGTATAGCCCATTAAAACCCAAACATTCCTTCTCTGCAAAGTTAATGAAGTGGAAATTTTACCGGAAATAATACGGCGAAGAGCGGTGAAACGTAATATTGGCCGAGTCAGAAAAACCGTACGCGCATCCTTTCCTCCCATCGAAAAATGTATCCGGTTCCGCGAGAAATGAAGGAGAAGCAGCGCCCGAATTCGCCGTGGAAATTCAATATGACGCCTGGAGTGAACGGAAATATAGGAAATAGGCGATTGGGAAAAAACGCAAACGATAATTGCAATCAGTTTTAATGGCCCTCGCGCGCGCAGAATGATCGGTCTCTCGAATAATATGAAGTGGAAACTGAATCTCTGGTGAAATCAGTCGGACGTTCCTCGCGCTTTTGTGATGTATTTCGCGGGGTTCTGTGACTGGTATGATTTTTCCGCCCGGGAAACGCTGCTGGGAATAGCGGGAAAATAGTGGCTTCGTTTGCGAGCGTTGTACGATAAATCTGGATGAAATTCAGGGGTCGCTAAGACTTGAAAGCAACTGGATAAAGTTTTTTTCCAGAAAGTCAAGCAGATGAAGTATTTACGCTCGGGGATTTATAAAATGAAATCTTGAAATATGAGGGTTCGCAAGTTTCTGGGACTAGAGATGGTGCGCGCTGTGCGCGACTACATTTAGTGACAAGTTTTTCAAACTGACGTTCTGGAGGTGAAACAAATGATGAAGTGGGTGAATTCGTCTGAACGAACCGGTAAACGTCTGAAAATTGTATGATATAATGAATAGGATCAAATTTTGTTTTTCATAGATTATTAACACCGATTTTTTTTATTGGATTTACTATAAATCAAAGGTTGAAAAGAAGGACATGGACTACAAAAATGAAAAATAGTAACTGATATGGAAGTAATTGATCAAAAATGGAAATTGAGATATTCGAGACATTTGTGGTTTTTGTATGTTAGGTAAATTTTGTTTACATCGACATTGTAATAGTTGATGATTAAGACAATTTTATAATTTCACGTAATGCAAATGTATTTTCTCGATTATCCAATTTTTCTAATGATATCTATTAAATGATATTTTAAGATTATAAATGTCTTTTTCTTACACTTTTTCGAAAAAAATTTTTCATTCAGTTTTGAAATCATTCTAGAGAAAATTCACTTTTTTCAAATTATTTGCATATTTTGCTAGAAGGTTTAAATCCACAAAAGAATTACATTTTTCCCATGCATGCATAGAAATGGCCACTTTATTCGCATGAAACGCGGGAACAAAATTCCCTTTCTGGGGTACTCGGAAATAAGCGGGAGAAATCACGAATACCCCATAAAGGAGATTTCGTTCCTGCGTTCCGTAAAAATGAAGTGGATACTTCTACACATGCATGGAAAAAAATATTGTATGCTACACGAGACAAAAAGAATGATTCCAACTCGTGCACTTGCGCACTCGCTTCGCTCGTGCCCAACTTTACTTGATTATATTGCCTATTCATGCAGTGATTTCTTATAATGAAAATAAATCACAATGTTTAAAGCCCTGAAAAAGAGTATATATTTTTGAAAGAATATTAATATGTTTATTCATAAGAAAAATATCGATTCGTAGAATAAATTATATTTACCTCATTTCAAAAATATTATTATATAGTAACTTACAAGAAGTGAAAAACAGTTTAAATAATTAAAATGGTGAATATGTTCGAATCATTCAATAAGCTTTTCGTTTTGATTGAAATATTGGAAAATTTCTTTCATTGCGGAGAATTTTAATTATTCTGTCAAATGACTGTAACTGTTAATTGTTCTAAATAATCCTGAATCAAAAACATGTTCAGTCGCACAGAAATCGTCAATAAATTAAAAATATTTTATAATACACATAATATACATAATACATAATTAACATAATACATGTTATAAAATTTCGTAAAATTGAAACACGCTGAACGAAAAAGACACCTTGAATGAATCTGACCTATTCGTAAAATTTGTATGATTTGAAAAAATAATTATAATTATCGAAGATTGTGGAAACGTTCATCCAATTCGTTGAAAGGTTCAAACATTGAGAGAAAGTCTTCATATTTTTGAAAAATAAAAATATATTTTGTCGTACAAAGATTTTTGATATTCAAAATGAATTACAAAAAATCTCAAAATCATTATAAAAATTCGCTAGTAGTAAAAAATTTTCAAATTTTAAACATTCATAAATCGAAAAATGTTTATTCGTATTGAAATTATTAATGATTAGCAAATACTATATATAATTCAGAATTTTTTGTATTTCGAAAAATTGAAACTCAATGAAAAAAAAGATACATTTAATCAATCTCATCAATTCGTTGAATTTCTAGAACTTTAAACAAAAGTTGTAAAATCAAATTTGTAGAAACTCATTTTATTCGTTGAAATATTTAAAAATTGACAAGAAGTCTCTATTTCGTCGTACGAAATTTATCGGTATTCAAGAAAAATTATACGAATATTTCCAAAACATGAGAGAAATTCGTAATTAATAAAAAACAGAATAATAAAAAATTTTCAATCATTAGATGATTTTTCCGTTTTTGTTGAATCTTCGTAAATTTTGTTGATTGTGTAGAATTTTGGTCACTCCATCAAATTACTGAAATTTTCAAATCCTAATACTTCCAAATCAAAAAACGTTATTTCGCATAGAAATCGTCACAAATAAAAAAATATTTTTGACAAATTCAGAAGTTTGTAGGTTAAAAAAAATTCAAACACAATACAAAAAAAATATGACCAACTCTTTAAATTTTTAGGATAAAAAAATTAGTATTAGAGACGGTAGAAACTTTTATTTTATTCGTTAAAAAATTAGAAAATTCGGCAGAATTCCTTGATTTTTCATAAATCATAAATATATTTCGTCGTACGAAATTTATCGATACTCGAGAAATGTTATAAAAAATTTCAAACACATTCGAGAAGTCCGAAAAAAAAACAGTTGAAATAAAAAAAATTGTCAAAATATTGAATTATTCGATGATGATTTTTCCGTTTTTCGGGGAATTTTCTTGATTGCATAAAATTTTGATAACTTTATCAAATTACTGAAATTTTCATTTATTCTTAACGTTTTCAAATCAAAAAACGACTTTTGCATGATTATCGTTACAAATAAAAAAGATTTATAAAAAATTCAGAAGCTTTTCAATAAAAAAAATTGAAACACATTGAAAATATATGACACCTCTAATAAATCTAAACAATTCTTAAACTTTGTAGAATTCCAGGAAATAATGATACATTTCATAGAATCTAGAGAAGCATAATTATATTTAAGTATTTTTTATCATAATCTTCCTATAAAGATCGTGCAGAACACCATGTCATGAGAAGCGACAAATTTCACAAAAAGTGATTGTGGGAGGTCTATTTTCATTGGAAACCCAATATTGAAAATACACACCAAACTGGGATCTTATAGGCAAGCGGATTTCGTTCGATCATGCCAATAACGCGTTACGGACCGTCGAACGCTGTGGGCAAACACTGGCAGCATCTGTGTTCAAACATGGCTCGGCATAATGCACGCACTAAACATCGGTATCGCCGTATTATTGCACACAGGCGGACTGGGGATACTGCGAGCGCGGTCGGCCGTTTACGTTCACGTCGCACTGAGGAAGCTCGGCTTTATCTGCCTTTACGAGCGGGCCATTTTTTTCACGGACAACGGACTTTCGCAATAAAGCGCGGAAGCGGCTGGACTTTTAATTCCTTATCTTTTCGTTGGGTTACGACACGCCCGTGGAAGTGAGAGGGAAAAACAACGTGCCGGCGCCACGGCGATAGCAGGGAAAATGAGTTTCGAGTCTAAATTAAACATTTGCACTGGGAATGTAATGTGGGTCGCTCCAAATCTCCTCCGTATTGACGGGCTTGCGGAAACCGGGGATTACACGGGCTTGATGAAATCGCGCCCGTGAATTATGATTGCGAATTAACTCGGGGCCTCGGAAACGCGGAGGGCTTTTCAACGCTGTTTTGGAAAATTGCGTCACCTGAACAATGCATTTTTGGTGATTGTAAATAGATGGCTTTCGGCTGTATTACGCGAGTTGATTTAGTTCGTAAGCGAATTTTACAACTCGATTCAAACTGGATTTGCGGATCTTTGGAGAGATAATATGGAAATTTTTTCTTTTGGGAGACGGAAAATTTATAAATCAAAGAATGTTTGACCGTATGGAAATCATCAATGATGAACAAATATTTTGTACAAGTCAGAAGTTTTTGTATTTCGAAAAATTGAAACACAATAAAAAAGTAAGATATATTTAATAAATCTAACCAATTTGTTGAATTTGTAGCATTACAAAAGAAGATAAAAATCAGAGATGGTGAAAAATTCATTTTATTGGTTAAAAAATTTTAAAATTGAAACGAAGTCTCTATATTTATATGGAATGAAAATATATTTTGTCTTACGAAATTCATCAGTATACAAGAAAAATTTTATTGAATTTCAAAAACATGAAAGAAATCAGTAATAAATTGAAAACAGTTGAAATAATAAAATATGTAAAAATGTTCGAATCATTTGATGGTCTCTCCGTTTTTCGTGAAATCTTCGAAAATTTCCTCAATTGCGTAGACTTTTGATAACTACATCAAATTACTAAAATTTTCAAATATCATGAATATTCCCAAATCCTGCATGAAAATCGACACGAATAAAAAAATTTTATTTACAATTCAGAAGCTTTGAAATTTCAAAAAATTGAAACACATTGAAAATATGTGACTTCTTTAATAAATCTAACTAATTCGTAAAATTTGTAGAATTGGAGCGTTGATGTGCAAATTTTTTCTTTTGGGAGACAGAAAATTTCTTAATCTAGAAACGTTTGATTGTATGGAAATTATCAGTGATTGATAAATATTCTATAAAAGTCAGAAATTTTTGTATTTCGAAAAATTGAAACACAATAAAAAAGTAAGATATATTTAATAAATCTAGAATTTGTAGTATTTTAAAAAAAGGTAAATATCAGAGATAGTGAAAAATTTATTTTATTAGTTGAAAAATTAAAAAATTGAAAAGAAGTTTCTACATTTATATGGAATAAAAATATATTTCGTCTTACGGAATTTATCAGTATATAAGAAAAATCATATAAAATTCAAAAAACATGAGAGAAATCAGCAATAAATTATAAACAGTCAAAATAATATGATAATGATGATTTTCCAAATTTTCATGGAAACTTCGAAAAATTTCTTGATTGCGTAGAATTTTGATTACTCCATTAAATTACTGAAATTTTCAAATATCCTAAACATTTCTAAATCTTGCATGGAAATCGTCACAAATAAAAAAAAACTTATTGAAAATTCAGAAGATTTTAAATTTAAAAAAATTGAAACACATTGAAAATATATGACATCTCTAATAAATCTGACCAATTCATAAAATCTGTAGAATTTGAGCGTTGATATGCAAATTTTTCCTTGTGGGATACGGGGAATTTAACGTTACGAATAAATTTTAAAAACCGCAAAAATCATAGCTGCCCCTAAAAAATTCAATAGTTTGATATAATATTGTACGTCCTATAGCGGTCAATTTTTAGGGCCAATTTCTTGGAAATCCACAATAGAATTGAAAAAACAATTATTTCTTCAAGTTTTCGGCCTAAATTCTGTATGCTTCTGTTGTTCTCAATAATTTCCTAATGAGCGAAAGATAAATGCCAAAAGCTCGAAGAAATAATTGTCATATTGTTCTCGTTGTGGATTTTCAAAAAACTGGCTCCAAAAATTATTGTTATACGACAAAATATTATGCAGAATAAAAGAGAGTACATTCCAAAATGTCAATAATTCTGCCTTTATGTAAACTTGAATGACTGAATTGTTTTTTGTGAAATTATGGAGTATCTGGAAGTTAAATCATTAAATTGAAGGCGAAGATAGCAATTTGACATCAGAAATCGTTTTTCTCAAACAAGAAATTTTGGCTTCGAGAACCCCCTTAAATCTGAAGCAGTCAAAATTTCACTATATGAAAAAGTGAATTTTAATGACTCAGTAGTTGACTTCAATTGAAGAACAGTTGTTTCTACTTATCCATATTGCAAAATCGATCAATTCAACAAATAGAATCTACTGATAGACAAACAGACGTTTTTTGTCGATTCGAAATAGTCAAATCCTATTAAAAAAAGCATAAAATGAAAAATATAAAATATTTTCAATTCCATACTAAAAGGTTTTAATTTTATATCATGCCACATTTCACAATATTTTACAAAAAAATGTTCATAACATCATTTTATTTCAATTTTCTGAAACAACAGAAATTTCGACTCTTGAAAAGAAACACATAAATCAGGATTTCAAGTTTTATTTTCAACATAATAAAATTCTTCCTGTTAATTTTTCTGGAAGAAGCAATTCTATTCAAAATTGAAATACTGGGTTATATTATTAGGTCAAAACTTTCTATCACATTATTCCACAAAACATCCTAAAAATCAGAGATGTCATAAAAAAAATGCAAAAAAGTGAATTTCAGCTTTGGCCTAATAATATGACCAGATATTGTACAAGTCATCATGTTCAGCAGAAACTTTTGCCTGATCACGTTTTCTCAATTATTCCTTCTGGTGATTCATAGGGTCATCCGAATGGAATGAGTGCATGGTCGCTCGTTACTTTTCCGCGGGGATTATGAAATTAACAGTGGGCCAAGCTCCCCTGGAATCGCGCCGCGCAATAATCGTCAACCGTCGAATTTAACGTCGACCTCGCTCGATGCAATCCATTAGATATTGCTCGTAAAACGACGTACTATCTGCGATGCGCTTTCGCTCTGTCCACATTTCGATATTTCGCCGTGCAGATAAGGACGCCTCGAATTTCATGTTTGCCATGGATTTTTCGCGTTGGTTCCGTTTTCGGGCTGAAACAATGAAGCTTCGTTTGGGAGGACGAATATGTGGGCGGCGAGTTCATTGTCGCGTTCGATTTTTTGTTCGGGTTACTCTTTAGTCCGGATGGATGCTGGATTCCGGTTCCGATTTTTTTCGTACGCTCGTTTTTGTTTTTGAGTCGTTAGTTGGATGGAAGTTTTTGTGTTTCTCGCGAGGAAGTGTTTGTGAGCCATATTCTAGTTCAATGGCTCATTTTCGGTGGCGTTTGTTTGGGGTTGAATGAGATCGTGTATGTAATAGTGATCTTCAGTATCGTAGAATTTTGAGGAGTTGGAAATTGAGAAAATATTAGTATAATGATTTCTAGGGAAATAAGAATTTTTTCTTAAAATTTCGTAAAAACAACTCCATTGTGACTCATTACAAGATAAATATCTTCTTTATTTTCTTTCAACAGCGCTTGCTTTCACTATTTCTCGGAAAAAACTCTTTCCTTCTCCTAACAATTGAACTCGTCGCTGCCATTGGAAGTTTCAAGCTCAATTACATTCATACCCAGAATAAAAACTAATTACGTACAAGCCCCAGCCTCGCAGTAAACGCATTACGAAAATATGAAAACAGAACAAGCGCGCTCGCGTTGTCATTAAATTTTCCGTCCGTAACATCCGCGCGAGTTACTCGTCAAATTACACTGCAACATTCATGAAAAGACGTTCTGCTCCGCGAAGGAAATTATGTAAAACAATAAGCGTAACGCGACTTCGACGAGGCCCCGGAATTTCCAGAGCTCTCTCGAGGAGCCAGACAAAAGGAACCCCTTTTATCGTCCCGCGGCATGTAAGTAAATAGAAGCCGAAAACGAGGTCTCAAGGAAAATGGTTTTACGAGCTCGGGCGATCTTCCTTATATTTTTGAGGACGATTCCGAACTATAAAGCGCGGTCGCGGGCATAAAGCGCGCTCCGTATAACGCGAAACTTTGTTAGCTTTACAGTCGAGGCTGTAAGGATCTGCTTATTTATGAATATCACGGCGCGTAACGGCGTTAACCCTTTTCCCTCGGATTAAGTAAGGGTTGGGGTACATTAGGAATTGTTTTATTGCGCATTTTTTGAGTTGGTGGAATTTATAATGATTTTTATGTAGTTATCTGTAATAGCTACGTTGTAAATACGATCTGGTAGGAAAAATCGTAATAAATACTAATGACATATTAATGACTTGGATCGTGTTTGCGATTTTCTTGCATATACATAATACTGGACGAAATTTTCATCGAGTTTTGAAGTAATTAGAATCCGACGTTGCTTGTCATGACTCATTTTTCATGAAATAATGGATATAAACCTAATATTATGATCATATGTAGTATGATTTTTATAAGTGATTTGTCCGAGATTAGAAAGATCTCCCGTCAAACTCAAAAACATAAATTCCAAACATATTCAAATGTTAATATACAGGTTTTCAGTGGAAAACTTTTTTGCAATTTTGATTACGATACTCCCTGATATTGGGATAGTTTTCTCCAGTAATGAGATAGCATATAGAATGTGATGTATTTCATTACATTATTGTTGCATGTTTATAATAAATAAATGTCATACTAAATGTACAATTTTTTTCAAAATATTTCAATATTTAAACATAGAATTAACATTATATGATTTCAATAGGCCCTATCACGTGTTCAATCACGGTTAACTCAATACAATTGTACAGAATAAAATTGATGTACGTAACTACTATATGGCATGTTTTCACGTTTTCGCGTAAACACTGCTGCTTTTCATATTCAAACATTTCAGGTAATTTCAAAAGTGTATATAATGCTGTTGTTGGTATAAAAATACCCTCCTGATAATAGTCGCTAGTTGTCTTACAATGAAACAATTAAAAGGGATGGTATCTGTTATGCATAAGTTTTTTGTGCATTGTTGACTTTTTGCATAGATTTATTGTACATGCAGATTTTTTTGCAGCGATCGATTGTGCATAATTTTTTGCGCAAATTGAAATTATAGATGAGCTTACCCTTGATATACAAGAAAATCGTTGCAACAGTCGATGAAAAACCTGAGTTGCGTCTATAGTGACTTCGTTTTTGAAAAAAACGAGAATCGGAAATCTCTTATACGTATTTCTCTTTTTATAAAGTCGACCTTAAAAAAAAACTTGACTTCATAAAAACCTTAGAAGAAAATTTTTTCTTATAAAAACCAGTTACACCTTTATAAAAAATTTTAAAATCTTATAAAAAAAAAGCCTTGGTATAATGAAATTTCATTATTTATCGAATATTAATGTTTACAATATTTCGTAAAATGAAAAATAAAAACAGTAATACAAGAATATTAACATTGATAACGAAGAATAAAGGAAATTCAGAAAATGAAGTCTTGAACTGAAATTAAAAAAAAACAAATAACCTGAAAAATTTATAAAAACATTTTTTTGGAAAAACTGTTTGAACAAACGAATTTCGAAGAAAACAAATTTTTTGATTACTTTATGCAAACAAAATTATTTTAAAAAGTATTTTTTGAAAATTTTTACTGGAAATAGAATTTTATGAGAAAAACTTTTATTATAAGGTTTTATAATATCATTTTTTCAAAAAAATTTGTCTTATAAGAATTTTTAAAGTGGATTCGATACAAATTTTTATAATGTTTTTTTAAGAATCAAAATTACAAACAGGGTACAGACCAGCAACACAAGCAAGTATTGGTTTTATTTACTGGTATTTTTAAATTACTTTTTACATGATTATGAATAAATTATCATGATATAATTTTTATCAATGATTGCATGCTTAAGAAGCATTTATTAATTTTAGGTCGCTTATTACAAGTTGATGTAATTGCAAACAAAGGTATGGTTTTTTAATGAATGTAAACAGTTATAATATGCACAATGGACCGTTGTACAAAAAAATTTATGTACAATTGATACTTTTACAATTAAAAGAGTGATAAATAAATATATTTATAAGCTTTGTCCTAATAATATGACCAAGTGCTGTAAATAAAATTTGGAATTGTAGAAGTATTGACTGTGAGTGACCATTACCTTTATACATTGATGAGCATGAGAAAAAATAATAATTTGAGATACACATTGAGCATTTTCTCAAAAACCACCTTCCTCGTCGCACCCCAACCCATCAATACTTAAACCGAGTCATTTCCCGTGATGAAAAATTGAGGATTTTCCCGCGGATAGCGAACTCGCGCGTCATCATGCATCGCGAATAATAGCTGGGAATAAAAGACACGAGGAGCGGCTCAGGTAGGGTGAAAAGCATCGCGGAAAGGAGTCGTGCAACGTGTGCATGCGAGTTGGATAAGCCTCCGCGTACTTTCATCCCGTGTAATTAAAACCACGGCGACGTCCTTGCGAGCGGGGGCTGCGTGGACGCGTAATCCTGCCGCAGACCGCGAAGACAAGAGACTCGCACTCGGCGTATGCGAGTTTCCTTACAACGTGTCCGATGATTACCCCGCGTTATTATCCGTGCACGCTTTTTGCGATGACGCTGCACCGTGATCGAGGAATCGAAAAGCCCTCGTTATTGTGCCTCTCTCGATTTCAAAGATAAAAGACACGCGTCCTGGGACTCCTGCAAATTAGTCTTTATCGCGAAAGGAAACTTTTTTTTTCTCTTTATAAGAGGACGATGCACCGACTCGCATGCGTTGGGGAGATACGCAGACTTTGATGCAGATGATGAGTTCTAGAGAAGTCGGGGAATTTTGTGGATGGTTGTGGAAGAAGCTTTGTGGCAATGCTGAGGGGGTGAACTATTCGTCATTTTATATGAAAATAGGAAAAAAGGATGAGAATGGTATGAGTGATGAAAATATAAATAATGGAAGAAAATCGACTAAAATGATTAAAGTACATCATGAAAATGTAAAAATTCAAGAAAAAAAAATTGTTAAAATCTATAGAAAATGATGAATACTTCTATGTAAATTCTCAATGTAGGACGAAATTCAGAACCGTTGATTTCGTAACTCGAAGACAGTTATAATCCTCGCTTCAGAGGTGTTTATTTTTACATAGAGTTAAAACTGGTAATGATTAGTTCAGAAATCGTATACACAAAATTTGTTCTAACTGTTCCAATCTAGTAAATAATAAAGAAAAATTTTAATCTACAAAAATACTGGAAATACAAATAATGTTGAGTGCTGGAGCATGAATTTAAGAAGTCTAGAAAGAAATTCTCAAAGATACTAAACAATCTTTCAAATTCATGTGAGCACTTGATCAACACTTCAAGTTGTAAGAAAGAAGTTGAATCGTGTTTACTGAAAAATCTTAACAAATATATTAAAGATCTGTATAAAACTTGGAATCATAGAGCATTAAATTCTGGAAAACGTACTAGTAATCTATGGGGATGCAAGATATTAAAATGAATTTCTAAAAGCAATACGAAATCTGATAAATAATAAAAACATACGGAAATATCAGTAATCTAAAAAATAATTACAAAGTTATATGAGTATAGTTTTTCCAGAAATTTATGAACATTTCAAATATTCATCGAAATTAAAATTCATCAGAAATCTGAACAAAAAATTATTATCTCCAAAACTCCAAATCTTAGTTCGTCCAATTTTAAAAATCAGCAATCTACCATAGAGGAATACAATATAAATTATTCAGAATTTTTTAAATGTTACATAATCTTGTTAATTCTGACATCATATTAGAATACAAAAAATCTATCGAATATCAAAAATTTGTATGAATTCGATCTTTCCAGAAATTTATGAACACATGAAATATTTTTAGCGATTTGAATTTTAGAGCATTGAATTCTTGCAATCTGCATTACAAATTTTGATAGTATTAGAGATCTTCAGAAAAAAACTGATAAATCCTTCCAAATTTCATTACTACTAAAATTAAGTGAGAAGTGCAAGAAATCTATCAATTTTCCCAAATTATGTTGGTATTCAGATTTTCTTAAAAATTGAAAAAAACTATAAATGTAAACTGTCAGTCATTTCACTGGACTTTCATCAGGAAAACTTTCTTTAATCTTTATGATGAGTCATATATTATTTATAAGTTTCGATTAAAGGAACTCTAAAAATTTTCATTAGGTTATAACCTATGACAAATAATTAAAAAACAAGATGGTATAGAAAATTCTTCTAATGAGTGCCCAACAAAGTAATGGAAAGCTTGGATATAGTTGTGTTAATTATTAAACAATTACTGATTACTTATAGTTGACACGTCTGGAATTTTTGCGAAAGTCATACGAAGAGATATAAAAATAATTCAAATTATCGAGGATATAAACAAAAATTGTGCAATGAGAAAACAAATAAATAATAAATTAATAACTAGGAAATTGATAAATAATCTGCGTAGGTTCAAAAAAATTTTCTTGGAAGATTTTTTCCAAATTAGTTATAAACAAAGAAACTTTCAGGAAGTTTTTTTTATATTCTAGTTTTCGGACCTATTCCAAGATCCTCATTAGAAATCCAAATTTCCATATTCTCACAAAATCACGTCCTCCATCAATGTAGCAGTAGTCAATACATGTAATAACGTAAAAACTTTTAACTACGCCATATCAGATTCTAATCTTCCAATCTAGATATTTGAATTCTTTTATTTTGAAAATAAAAATTTTGAAATCTGAAAAATAATCAGAGCATTCAGCTTGATAAATATTTTTTCCAAAGTTTCCGTTGCTGGGTCTGCATCTTGCACCGTCGTCTTTAACCCTCTGGTCGTTGCCCCGAAGCGGCTTCAAGGGGTTTGGTACCACTGGCATAGATGCATAAATATGACGCATGTGCGTCGCGCGCTCGCAACTGCGAGAATTGCTTGTGCGTGTGCGAGCGACAGAGAGAGCAATACTACGCATATCACGCTTCCACGCGAAGAAATGTGCCACGTTGGTGCGGTGTCGGTACTGAGCACGGTGTTGCAACAATAGGCCCTCTGTACAGTTGCCATGGTAACCCCATCAATCCCTTAGCAACAGCTTAAGGTCTTGAAGGAGAGAGGATTCACTGCGGCTTCGAGGCGAGTCATTCAATGATCCCGGTTGCAATGAGCTTACGCACGCTGCCGGCTTCCCGAAACGTCGAGGTCCTCTCCGTGGGATTGTTTCCCGCGAGCGGCTCCGAATCCAGACCGCCTCGTAAATTCTAAGTCAACTTTTGATCCCGTCTTCCACGATTCCGGGTCGATCGGTGGGATGCGCTGTTGGGTTTGAGGTTGTTGGAATAGAAAATTTCGAGGTTTGGGCGATCAAAGAGGGTTAGGTGAAAGGATTCTGGGAGTAGAAGGTACAGTTAGATTGTCCTACTGTTACTGAATACTATTGAATAGAGAAAAATCGTTTCAATTACTTCAACTGCTTTTTTAGGCATTGAGAAGCGAGTTAATTAGTTTGGTTCGATCCGTCTGGAAAATTCTGTTGGCGTTATAGCGGTAATTGAGAAATTCAGTCGTTTGGGATAGTATCTATTGTGCATACATTTTTTGTGCATTGTTGACTTTTTGCATAAATATATTGTACATACAGATTTTTGTGCAGCGGTCAGTTGTGTGAATTGAAATTACAGCTTGCACTTCATAGACAAGAAAATCGTTGCGACAATTGATGGAAAATTTGAATGGCTTTCTCAGTAATTTTTTTTTATAAAATATGACAAAACTTTTCTAGGAATCGGAAATTTCTTATGAGAATTCCGTTTTTTATAAAGTCAACCACATACAAGTCTTATTAAAAAAATTTTTCATATAGAAACCAGTTACACTTTAATGAAAAATTCCGAAATTTTCTAATAATGTAATCAATAAATAAGCTGAAATACCATTATTTATTAAAAATTTGAATGATAAATATTTCGAAAAATCTGATTTAAAACCATATTAAAAGAATAATAACATTTGAAATGAAGAATAAAGGAAACTCTGAAAATATAGTTCTTGACTGAAATTGAAAAATACAAATAATATGAAAAATTTATAAAGAAATTTTTTCCGAAAATTGTTTGAATATACAAATTTGTTCTGAAACAAATCTTTCCATGAATTGTATACAGAGAAAAATGTCCATAAAAAAGTTATTGTCCACTAATTTCTACAAGAAATAGAATTTGATAAAAAAAGAAACTTTTCATAAGGTACTTATGATGTCTTTATTTTCAAAAAGTTATTCCTATAAGAATTTTATAAGGTCGATCTCACAAAAACTTTTGTGATGTTTTTATTAAAATCACTAGCGTTACAGATAAGCAAACAAGCAAGTATTATCATTCTTCAGAAGTGTTTTTCAATCACTTTTTTAATAATTATGGATTACGTTTCATGATATAGTTTAGTGATATAGTTTAATTATGATATAGTTTAATTATTGCAATCTTAAGATGCATTTGTCAGTTTTAAGTTGATAGGTATAATTTTGAACAAAGATATGTTTTTTTTTATGAATGTAAACAATCAAAATATACAAAATGGACCACTGCACAAAAATCGATGTGCACAATAAATATATGCACAATGTTAACAAAGCAAAAGAAATTGACGTCAACTTGTCCTAAAATATGTAAATACTAAAAAAAAAGGATGGAATCACTTTGATTGTACTTATTATTTATAAATTTTACTTATAAAATAAATGAAACTAAAGAACTGAAACGTCAAAATTTCATCAAATGAAACCTAGAATTTTAATTGTTTAATGATTTCTAATGATCAAAAAATGAATTTTTTAAATGTCTGATAATCTTAAATGTTCGCAAAATACCTAGTCTGTATCACGTTAAATCGAGAAAAATCAGTTGAAGTTGAAGTTGAATCTTTAAAAAGTTGAAACACTCATTAAATTGCATGTCTTAACATATTATTCCAGACTTTGCCATTTGTACTTTACATGTCGTTATACTGTATATTATAAATTTGAATTTTGTACAAATTACTATTACTATATGTCTGCCACTTTGGAATAAATAATATGAGAAAATTAAAAATTTTCAGAACGCAAACTGTACATCATGTGCGTTAGTGTACAGAAATTAATATCTGTGTTTAACTTTGGATAAATAATGTTCGTGATTCATAATATATAATTGGTCATGCAATAACAAAAAATTCGTCACTAATTAGTATGTGATTAATATACGTAAGGGAGACTGAGACTGAAAGGTCAATTGTTTAAATTCATTTTTATTGATAGAATTAAATTATTCAACATGTATATATAAAATACCTGCATTTTGTAAGTAAACTAATCATTTAAATGTTTACATTACAAATTAAGTTACTTTTTTTATAAAATATTTTATCTTTTCGCAGAAACCACATATTTTCAACATTCAGCTCTATGGTGTAGCTGAAATTTAAATGTGTAAAGCTGAATGTAAAAATGTTTTTCTCGCCCAATCAGAATATTTTTCATAAATGCGCCAGTATATTAAAAATTACAAGAAGTAGACCAAGAGAAATGAAAAATGATTATTTTTTTCATTTCATTGCTGTCAGTCTCACTTTTTAGAAATATTGTTTGTTGCCTTCTGTTCATTTGGTGATGTAAAAAAACCATTTTATTTTCAACTTCTTCAACTTTTTCAATAATTGTTAGTTTTAAAAAATTTAATACATTTCTTTATTTGTTATAAACATCGAAAAATTTGCCCACAAAATCTAAAGCTATAAAACTTCATTACTATACGATACAGTTATTCACTCGTAACGTTTTATTTCAAAGATTTGAAAATTTATTTTTTGTCGGTTGATGATTTCTAAACACGAAAATAACTTTATAAAAACGATGAATAATATCAGAATAATAAATATTATCACAATATACGCACAAGAAGAAAATTTTGAAAAACAGTAAAATATTTTTGGATATCATTATTTTCGAAGGCCTTGAGTTTTGGATGATTTTTAATGTAGATGTTTCGAATATTGGATGTAGTAAGTTTTTGATTTTTGAATTAGATTTATTCGTTTTCAAGTTCTATTTCTCAAAAATTATTACGCTACGTTTTTCTCTATGCTTCTGTAATGTTTTTTGCTCACATTAAAAAATGAATTCTGATTAAAATTAATTTACTGGGTCATCAATATCACAAACTATATTCCATGCATATGAAATAAATTCTTCCCCCCAAGTTCAGCACCCTGCCAGGCCACGCAGTGAGTTACCTCGACCCGAAGTGGACTTTTCGAGCACCGAAAAACAGTGCCTTGACGGTCGATTAAAGTCGCATAGTCGAGCACTTTGCCCCAGCCTTCCTCCCTTATCTACTCTTCGCCCCACGCTTTGTCATGTGACAAGCTATTATATATTTATCACGCGAAGAAATTTCATCGCCTCGCTTCGCTCGGATCTCAGGCGCGAAGAGATTCCGCGCCAGACGACGGATACGTCTGTTCGTTAGATGCGCGTTGACAGGTACGGGGGGGCGGAAAATTAGAGAGTTAATTAGAACCTGCGCGACGCGGGACTTTCCTAGACGCAAAACTTGGATTAGTATTATAAAGGATATCGATCTGCTAAGTGTAGCCATAGTTTGGTCTTTCCTCTCAAAAGCGTTTGCTATGATTGTCTGAACTTGCGTTAAATGGGAGATATCTAGTTGCAGTTGATGAACTAATTCATGAACGCAGCAGATGTTACAGTGAATTTACTACTCAATGTCTTTGAATATGATAAAGTCTTGATATTGGTATTATTATTTACATAAAATTTGAACTTGTAATTTCTTTAAACAATTGTTTCCTGATCAATTTTCGTGTCATCGTATTACGAGAAAATATCGTGTAATAGGAACTTTACATGGAGTTCAACTGTAAAAGTGAGTATCTTTCAGGAAAACTCTGCGAAAGCAATTTTCGAATCAAAAAATTTAGGGAAATCACTTTTGTCGCAAGGCATATTTTTCATGTAAACTAATGTTATCGATTGCAAACACGTGCAAGGGCTGATAGGGAAAGCAATGAGGATCCGATAAGCCCTAGGACATCTAGCCCATTTCTGATTACAGAGCCGTCAAGGCGCGAACGCGCGGAAGGGCCAAATGCATGCCCGCGCATTCATTGAGCGTTCCACGGGATGATTAATTAGTTGTCGCGCGTTCCACGTCAGCGTGTCACTCTTGTCACGGCTTTGTCACTTCGTACAAACACCGGCTCGGGAACGGCAGCGCCCAGCAAATTGCATTGTAACCGGACTGCAACAGGCGTGCCATTAATCAATGCCCGATGCATCGCGTCCAATACATTCTGCCAATTTCCAAGTCGCGGCGCTGTTTGCCAACTGTAACGAAATATCGTGCGCTCGTTCCGCACCCTCGCGGTATCCCTATTCATCTTCGCGTCCGTTGATTTTGGTATACGTTGACAATAGAGGTTTCGGGAGTGACGATCGTTTCGGAAGTCAGCGAGTCGAGCAGGGTCATTTTGATGATTTTCACGAGTAATTCTCAGTAATTTGCGAGTACACTGAGAATGGTCATTGTCATCATAACGAAAAGGTAGTGGGTCATTTTTTCTGAAATATGTTTCCTACTGGCAAAATTAGGAAAAATTTTGTTACAATATCTTACTTTGTCGTAAATGATTTTGTCTAATTTGAATCATTTTCCGAAATTCTTTTTTTTCAATATCCCTTTTTCTAAAATTAAAATAAAATGTAGAAGTAGAATATAGAAATATACAATTAAAAATACGAAAATACAGTGTATCAATTAAAAAATGTGATATAAAATAAAATACAATATCATTTATACAATAACATAACAAATATGTAAAGAAAATATGTAAATTAATTGAGATATGATTATGATTTTTTGGTTAATATTATTCAAATTATATAGTATAACCAATTTCGAATAACTTATATAAATATAAAATATACAAATTGCAGTAATATTTTTATAAAAATTTTATCTACGTTTTTACATAATACGATACACAAATATTAGAAAAGTGATTGATACAAAAAAAAATATTCTAGAAATATACATCGATTAATAAACTAAGCTTTAGAAATAAAATATAATAGAATTAAATATTTTCGAAAAATACCTCTATGTATAAGAAAAATAGAATTTGAGAAAAATTTTCGTCAGAATACTTTTTTTAGAAAAACTGTATCCAATCTAACGAAAATATTTTGTTATAAACGACATTATAGGTTCACCAACACCAGGGCTAAGTAAAATATTTTAGAAAATAATAAATATTCAATTTAATATTTAGGGTACGTTTGGGAATAAATGAATATCTAAACGATATGAAAAATTTCGTGAATATTTTAGACCTCATTTTAATTATGTATATCTTGTTTTCAAATCAAGAAGAATACTCAACATTTGATTTCTCCTCAGAAAACAATTTAAAAAAGTCATACAAAATGAGACTATTTCATCAAGTGCATAAGTAGTTAGGGTTTCAACTCCTCCCTAAATTATCGTAAAATAATTATTATTTCATGTCAAAATGAACACAAGTAATAATTATCTTTGAAATACATGAAAATAAAAACAATGCGAAAGTAAGAAGCTAACTCAATAATATTGTTCTTACAAATGAAGTGATCAATAAAAGTAAAATATAAAAATACTGAAAATTAATTAAAATGATCAAAAACGTACTTAGATACTGAAATCTGGAGGACGTAACAAATGATTTTTTGTTGAAAATTAAGTTTAATCAATTTTGCCATCTAAATATAATTAACATCGTAATATTTTTCGGAATATTTACAATAAAATTATTATGATTTTATGGCAAAATTAATTGAACTTAATTTCTTAATATCATTTTAGCCATTGATAGAACTGCTAAATACATAAGAATTTTCCGTTAGTTCTTCAATTTAGAGAGAATTTAGGATTTATTATTTTGCCAACTCAAAAAAAAAGATCTTGATTCGAAAAAAAAATAATTATACATTTTTAGTTATTATAAAGTAGAAAGAAGAAATTGTTTTGACTAAGGGATGAACAAAAAAAATTAAAAAAAAACACATATATATGAAAATGTGGAGAATCTAAGATTTTTAAGTTTTGGATCTTCAAATATTGAAAATTTAGACAGGAATTCACGAAATACCAAAAATTATTTGGAGTCATAAATAAACTGAAAAAACTTTTTAAGTTTTAGAAATCTATGAAAGAACTGTTTCCTGAAAAATATGAACAAATATGTACGAACTATAAAATTTGGAATTCTCAATGAATGAATTTTAGAAAAAAATATACAAAAATCTAAAGAAATACTAAAAATCTGCTAGAATACAATGAAACGCTAGAAAATTTTATAAACACTTTCGAAAGTACAAGAACGAAAAAACAAAAAAAAACAAAACGAAAAACCAAGCATACAAAATTGACGTAGAGTTAATTTTCGCACTATCTTTGAAAATATTGAAAATCTATTGAAAATAGAGTTCTGGGGCATCAAATCCTAGATATCTACAAAGCTATCTTAAAAAAAATCATTAATCTATAAAAATACTAAAAACTCAAAATTGTTGTAAATTTCAATACTTCAGCATCGAATTCTGAAAATATGTAAAGTGAATCATAAAATCCTAAGCAATGTATAAATTTATCAAAAAATACGACATAATTACATGACTAGCGTTAAGGCGAGGGGATCGCTGTTGACGTGCGAGAAAGACGCAGAGAATGGAGAGCGCATGAGTGGAAAGGAGACGGGAAGGTGAAAGTGAACCCCTCGCCTTAATTGAAAAATTTTAGAAGTGCCTTAAAAACTTAAAAAAAAATTTTTTTTCAGGATATTTTGATTTTTTATGTTTGAGGATCTGTTTTTGATAATTACAACTTTCAATTATACGAATTTCGGTGTTTCAAGGTTATATAAATTTCGGAATTCATAGTCAATCATTTTTCATATACGAATCCAATATGAAAGAACTCGATTTTTGTGATTGTTCATTCACTGAGATTATAATTTTTTTTCTAATATTCATGGTATTTTCCATATATTTTGCTTATTTACCTAATTTGAAAGGCTTTCTGATATTTTGGAGTTTTTATATAATTTCACAAAACTCGATGCTCTAGGAATTATAGCGTTCTTACAATTATAAATATTTTTATAGATTTTTCAGAAGCATGAGAAACATTAACATTTAATCCAAAAATAATTTGCATTTTATGTAGCAGCATTATCTAACAACTGATTCGATTTCAGAAAACCTACCAAATTATTATGTTTTATGAAATATTGTCGTAAACCTTCAGTCAGCTTTGTTTCACGTTATTCATACGCGTCTATTTTTCAACGCCTTTACAGTCATTTGCGAGAGCGCGACTGAAGCAAGCTTCTAGAAAAATTACGTTGCATCGCTCATCAAGGGTATTGTGACGTTTTTCCGTAATTTACATGGCAGGATTGTATTGGGGGATAACAAGTGTAGTGAAAAATTGCGCGCGATTTGTTTTTGGGGTGGTCCCCGTGTTTTGGATGTAAATGTTTGGAAATTGATGAGCACAGAAGTATTTGATGAATGGTATGGTAAATATATTTTGACGCTGTCAAAGTATGATTTGAGGACTTGAACAATAACAATATTGAATGTTATAGAAATTGTATGATTTTAATTTAACCAACTGTTATCGAATTCCGTTTTATTTTTTCAATAACAAATTTTCAATGAAACTAATTTAACATTTTTCAAAATATAAATTTCAAAACCTGTGTGCAGTCACATAATTTTCATCTTTTTAGAAAATCCATGCATTTAATTCCTAATTTTAAAAAAGAGTCTATGCATCTGAGAAACAGAACACGAAATCACTGCTCTAGATCCATAATCCAGAACAAGCTGAAGCAACAAACTCCATAAACATTCACCCACTCGATGTAAACAACGTGTGGTAACAATATTCCTCGCCGAAGCGTCCGTACGAATAGGGTACGAAAGCCACATTACGCGCGGGAGAATTAATTTATCGGACTCCGAGGAATCTCAGTTCATCCATCAGCTTCGAAGTTTATCAAATATACACACGGCCCGTACGTATTTGGCTTAATTGTCGTAAATACTTGATGCCCGGAAAAGGCGGAATCGAACGGGAATTACACGACGCCGGCTCCCGGGGAAAACCGGACGAGAGGAAATAAATATCGTAACAGGTCAGCGAAATCAAATTGCCCCGAGAAAATAAGACGAATTTATGTGTCCGTGGCGATTTCGTTAAACTATTGAAGTTAAGTGCACTCCGGAGGAGCTCGAGTTTCGGCGAACACGAGAGTACACTTATTGCCCCTGATGATGGTGGTCTCTTACGGATATCCCAACTTTTCGGAATTGCTCGTCTGCTGAATTTGGAGCTTGGAATGAATTCGAGTCTATTTAGTCAATCACAACTTTCTTCTTTTCAGGGGTAGAGGGATTTTGGAATTTAGCATTTTTTTGAATATCTGGAATTTTAGGAAAAACGCAATGCTTTTGTTAACTGGTTATAAGATAAAATGATTTTATTCATATTGTTCAAAGTGTTTGGGAAAGAACGCTCAGTGAACTATTTTATTTTAGTTTATTTTATTAAATTTTTTTTTTCATAAATTAATATTTTCAATTTATTTTTTATTTTCAAATAAATTTTACTTTAATTTTCGGAACATTATCGACCAAAATGTTGATTTTTTTAAAGTATTCAGCGAATTCTGGCAATCGATCGATAGAATTCGGTATTGTAAAGTGTTTGGCTTAATTTTTCCTTGTAAAAATCATTATTTTACTATAAAATCTTTTTCGTAAAAGTAAAACACTTTTAATCATTAACCACCATTAATGTGTCATTTTTCAATTGTTTGTGACCAAAAATTTTTTTGCAATAATTCAGGATTCTGTACTTTTATTTCAATGGCTATGTAAGTCAACTTCGAAAAAAATTTTTCATTTCAAAATTTTGTGTACTGTTGGCTATAACGTACTACATATTTTCCATTAAACGTCTTTGTGAAATATTCGAAATACTTCTGGTATTTCATGGATTTACAAAGACTTATAGAATTATATGCTCTAGGACTCAATGTTTTGTAAATTTTCGGACTTTCAGAGAATTTTCGTGTGTTTTTATAGATTTCTAGAGTTTTCATCGATTGCTTAAAATATTCGGAAAATTCGATGCTCAAAAATTTGAATTCTGAAAATTTTCAAAATATCTTCATACATTCTTGGAAAAATAAAATTCGCATAACTTTTAAGGAATTTTTCATTTTTCTTCAGTTTTTGTATTGGTTGAGTATGTACAAAAATTTTAAGCTTTTTTAGTATTTGTACAGGCTGCTAGTATTTCTTTGCATTGCTATAAATGTTATAAAAATTCGAACATTTATACAGATCTTAAGTAGATGTTTAAATTTTTCAGAAAACAGTACTTTGATAGATTTCTATAACTTTCAGTATTCCATTTCATAAGTGTTTGTATAATTTTAAATATTTATAGTTTTTTTTTTATTTCTATGTAAATTTATATAATTCGATGCTCCAGGACTTGAAGTTTTTTTTTATTTTCATTGTTTCCTTAAATTTTACTTTTTCATCATTGTTCAATAAGTTAGAAGAATATTCAAGTTGTTATTTCTTACTTTGTCCTAGTGAAATATAAATTATATGAATTTGCTTTGAAAAAAATTTTCATAATGGCTTGATTGTCGTGATTTTTAAAAATTATGGATCATGCTGAACTCTCAAAATTTACATGGACATATTTGTTATGTCCTCTTGATTTGAGTTAGTACATTGTTGAAAATAATTAATTTTTTTCATGATGTTTTTTATTCGATTTTTGAATTATATAGGGCAGACTGGGGCAAAATGCGCAGTTTTTCATATTATTAAATTTTTGAGGCAGCATAAGGGCTGGGAGGATCTGCAAGTGGCACTTTATTGTAACTTACATATGTAGCTACAATTTAGCCTCAGGCAATTTTAGTTCTAGTTGAACCTTATGCCTCATATATTTATTTAAAAAAAAAACGCTATTCTGCGCATTTTTCCCCACGCTGGAGCAAAATGCGTGACCTGTGGGGCAAAATGCGCAGTTGCAGAAAAATGGGGTTTTCACGAGGTTGATTGCTAAAAAATTGTGGGAAACATAAAATAAATTATTCCGTGAACCATTTCAAAAAAGAATTTTTCGTTAAAAACAAAATTTAATTCTTAAAATTTTTATTTGTTAGGAACAAAAATTTTGTCAGTAACGATCGAGTGTCCATCGAGCAACAGAAAAGCGTTTCGACGCGCAATTCGCAGATATTCCCTCGCGGACAGCCTTGCATGTTTCGAATACTTTTCCACTATCAATCCGCTCTGTTGCATGTTTCGAATACTTTTCCACTATCAATCCGCTCTGTTTTGCGAACATAAACGCGATCCATGATGAAAAAAATGTAAAAAAAAAAAAATAAACAAATTCAGAAAAAAATCGTTATTTCACAAAAATTGAAAAAAAAAGGTAATCAAACTTTCAAATTTGTTAAAAAAAAGGTGTAGAAAAAAGTAGGTTTTTTACAAGATTTGCTGTTCAAAAGTGACGCACTACTTTTTTTTGCTTATTACCCTCATTACATTTTTCAATAAAATGTTTCGGGGCCCCGGGACACTGCCCCGGCCTCGATACAACCCTGGGTGTAGAAACAATTTTACGAAAAAAAAGTGGAAAACGAAAAAAAAGTGAAGGAAATAGCAATATGACCAAACACAGCGAAACAATACAAAACAAGCACTGGGCATTTTGCCCCACGCAAAACTGCGCATTTTGCCCCATGGCTTCATTTCCGGCTTATCTACGTGTGATTCGAAAACGAGTCAAAATTTCGCCGAAACGATCACGTTTTCGTCTTTTTCGCACCTGAATTACTATAAAAACTCACCTACCATCAATTC
>JAPYZL010184765.1:0-10998 GCA_030522825.1 Platygaster orseoliae
AATTCCGCAAAAAAAATTTTTTGAGCGATATAAAAAAATACGTGTCGATTTATTTTCGATAAAAAGCATAAAAAAATGTATCTCATCGAAATTTGCAATAACGACTGCAAATCTGATATGGAATCACCCTTATAGTTTTTAATACAGTTCTTACAAGGCTGTGAATTTTTCATAGATATTTTACGTATTTTTTATATATCTTTTATAACATGACTTATAAAATATTTATACAGTCACTTTGAAAAACACTGTAAAAGAGGCTAAATTAAAATAAAGAAGTTGTTCAAGAAAAATTCAAAGGTTTTTCGTCTGTTTGGCGAAATCTTATACTGTTCAATTTGATGGTCTTCAAAAATATGTTGAAATTTATAATTATGACTTCGTGAATGTAACGTACATTAAAAATTCCTAAATATATGCAGTTATGTCAAAAATATTTTCCTCAAATATTTAGCTTGTTTTTAACGAAATATAAATTACATATTTAGGAGTTTTGACAAAAATATTTTGAGTGCCTCTGTTTATAAACAAACGTTACGAGAACAAGACTGACAGCATTTGTTAGAATATATTTCTTTGACATTATTGATTAATTTATTGTATAATAAATAATTATGCCATTTATTCTTGAATTTATGAACATACGCTTGTAAAATTTAGTAGAATAAAACAGACGAAAAATGAAACAATAAATGAAAAGTAATTCATTCATTAATTTATTAAAAATGTAATTCAAAATTTTTGGAAAAAAATACTTTATTATTAGATAATTGATAACAAAGTTATAAAAAAAATAAAATTTCTTTTTTCAACCATATCTTGTTTTCTACGAGTAATGATTGAAATTTTGACAACATTTTATGAAATTAATGTTTTTAAAAACTTGTACCTAAAAAACGTACATATATATATAATTATCATGAATAATTTAGCAAGTTATTCATGAATTAATGAGCTTATAAAGTAATTTGTTTAACAATAAAATCAAAAACTAATTTATATTCTTTGATTATTTTTTATTTCGTAACGAATAAATTGTATTTCTTGAAACTCTTAATTTTTTTTCTTTTTTAAATTAACAAATTATTATATTATTCAGTAGTTTTATAATTCATGTATCGATTACAAAATTTTTTTCATTAAACTCTTATTTTTTGTTTAATATTGAAAAAATTTCATAATAAAGAACGTTTGAAAATGTTTTGACTATAAATATTGAGACGCTTTAACTATTTAAAAATTGATAAATTAGTATTATAAAATAATAAAACCTCTTATCAAGTCAGGAAATCTTAAATGCCCGAAAATGATAAAAATTTGTTTTGTATAATGACAAAAAGTATTTTTATTGACAAGATAAAAAGTTTTATTGATTTAATAAATTTGAGTATCTTTTTCTGAAATGTTAATAAAAATGTTTGTAAATCGGTAATAATCCAAAATGTCAACAGATACTATCAACTTTCTTTTTTGATTGTGTTGATGATTTAATAATTTTTCTACAGTTTTGACAGATGAGACAGTGTCAGGTTTTTTGAGTAATTGAAAAATTTTAAGGTTATGACGGTTTTTTTCATTTTCTAAAAGTGTAGGTAAGTAAGAAAATTTGAAACTTTTTGTCACGATTTCAAATTCGAACAGTTTATCGAAGTTTATAGTGTTCTAAAAATACAGGCAACTCATGACAGTTTTGATAGTTGTCATGATTGTACTTTTTGACAATTATGACTTTGATCATTATTCAAAAGTTCATCTCATCTGTAACAGTTGTGAAAATTTGTTTCGACTGAGTTTTTCATGTTTTGGCTTCCCTACCTTTTAAGCATTTTCATTGCCTTTTCATCATTGTTTTGATATGGTTAACGAAACACTGTCTGAACTTCATAACTCAATAATTTAACTACTGTTTCGACTTAATTTTTTATTGTTGTTCGTGTGTTCCTGAGATTTTTTTCATTCACACTGAATAAAAAAAAATTCGTTTATATAGAATTTTACTTTTCCATGCACAGGAAATGGAATTGAGTTTGTAATATTAGTTATGAAAATATAACTTCTGAAAATTTTTCAAAAAAATCAGCATTATAATCCATATAAACAATGCAATTGTAATTTGAAAAAGCTGCTCTATGATGTGGTAAAATAAAATCTGCATTTAAAATTTGATGTATTCACTTGATTATATTATTAGAGAGCTCGCTATGTCTGACCAAGAAAGGTTTTTCTACTGACTCTCCGCCAATACTATCTTATAATATTCCAAACATTTCCGCTGCATAAATTTTCTCTCTATTTTTCAAAACATGTTACGAATAACTAAAAATTTTACGAATCCCTTGTTTCTCATGCATTGAACATTCTGCAATCTCTTATTTGGTGCATCGCAGAAATTAGTAAATATTAGTTGTGTAAGTATTTTATTTTTAATAACGATTTATGCATTCGTTTTCCAGAATTTCATTGTTTAACTAACTCTGTGTACGGAAAATTTTTATTGCCTTCCAAACTATGTTACTCAATAAATTATCTGAAACTCACTTTGAAAAAATACAGAATCTGTTGCAACGTTGACTAAAGTACGTATTAACGTCGCGAGAACCTTGTCAAATCCACAAAAATCCGTTCTTATTAACAGTTTAAAATTCCACGAGTGTGCAATGTTATTTCGCGGCTCCGACGAACCATGAGAAAACGTTCGATTAGTCTCGTGAAATAACAAACGTTCGAAATCCCGAGGAGAATGATAAGTACGAAGAAAATGTCGCCGACTCGCTGACTTAATGGAATTGTAATATTTCCCGTCGGTGTATTTCATTTCTGTGTCATAGTTTCTTTGTGATCCAAATGCAACTTTCTCCGGCCGGAAAGGCTTATCAAGTAACGAACCAGCGGGAATGAAATGCGTTAGCATTGATGTTTCTATTATTCCGACCGGAATCAATAGTGCGGTCTGTCTAATGGCCAATCGAAATCGCGGATTCTCTTACGTAACATGGGAAACTGTTTTATAGATCTAAGGTTTGGACAAATGACGTCTGAATTTAAAAGAAGTATTGGATGTTGGAAAATATATGAAATTCAACGAAGTTTTTAGTTCAAGAAATGTGAGGTAAAATGTGGAAAAGTGTTTAATAACAATAATTAATATTTTAAGCCGAAGAAGATGAAGTTTAACTGTCCCGTTTTGGCGAAAATAAATAATAACAGTCAATTTTACACTTTCATTGTAACAACAAACTTGGCAACACTTTATATACATATGCAAATTATATTATGGTATGCAGTGTTCTCTAATAAACACTAATAAAGAGAGAGAAAGAGCATATGAGATGTTGGTACCCAAGAAAGCTACACAATACCCTGAAATTCGTCATAATAATATTTTCTTTCACCTAACTTTACTCATGAAGGTATAAGTGAGAACCTTTCAAACCCTTAGTCTATAGTGCACCTATGATATATTTACTCAAACGACATGGTTTCTTTCCATGATTATGGGAACAACGATGAATATGTCGAATAAGTAAAATCGAAACAAACGAAAAACGGGGGGACCTTGGAAGGATCGACTGGCACATTGTGAGCTCGGTGAAGCGCGATGGCGACGGGTTTAATTGAGCTACAAATTCCATAGTGATCAACCGGTCGCCGCGGCTCATACGAAATCAGATTGTTGATCGTCTCCGTCTCCGGTAACAATCGCTCTCGATCCGTGGACACCGGCGCAATCAGCGCCCGATTCAAACGACCCGCCGTTCCAGCATTCTTTCCGAGCAAAAACCTCGCGCATGCTCAGTCACGTGCCTTTTTCCTTGGGCTCTATAATACGCGCGAGAGCAACCCCGGGTGCACAAGCTTCACCTCATATGTATTCATAGCGACCACGTTGCTTTTCGAAAAGCTGCATTCGTGGTTGCGATAAAGAATCAATCCAAGTGAAAGAGCTGGGCGAGGGTGGAAATTGAAAACCAAATCTATCGTCTAGCAGCACTGTATGTTAATAGATTCATTCTGAATCTTTTTTACTGTAAAATCTGTATTTTGAAACAGATATAACTGAAATATTCACCAGATTGTCTGTTGCATTCTGAACTAAGTGAGAACTAGGTGAATAAACTATGTGAATAGTTCTCTGCCTAAAATTTGAGTAAAACTCACTGTAAATCAAAACCACTAAAACATCTCATCCACAAAATACTTCAAGTTCAAGAGCAAAGAACGAAACGTAGATAAAAATTGAACATGAAACGAAAAAAAAGCCGCAAAAGGGTTTCGTGGAAACGTGCAATTTTTCGGTCTCTGAATAAACCCGAACAATCGTAAAGTCTACGGTTGGACTTGAGGGAAGACGCGTTGAATTCCCCGGTAAAGCGGCGGTTTGAACGGGATAGGCCATGGAAATGACAGGATCACAGAATGGCATATGGCAAAAACCCACACGTGGCGGCCCGATACGGGCATTTCTGCCAACTGGTTGTTGAATCAAATACTCGTCGTGAAAATGCCAGGCATAGCGACAAATCTTGAAGGCTGCTTCTCATGGAGCCCGACGAGTCAGTTGAGTTGATGCGATGCTTTTTGCCCACGCGCCCGAGATGCAAGACACTGTCCTTCACCTGCAGTGATCCTCACGGTGGCTAGGTGTCATTCGAGCAAAAGATTTTCATGCATCGAGCATCTTGAGAATAGTCATCTAGTGCAGTACAAAAAAGAAATTTTTCGTTACATCAACCATCGATTAAGTAAAAAATGAGACTACTACAGTATTGGGTAGTACAACAAAAACTTTAGGGGAAAGTGTGGTAATGACGGCCATAGAGTAATGACGGTCATCACCATTTTAGGTACTTAAAATTGACGTAGGTTTAAACTGTTTACTGTGACAGAAAGCTTATTCCATAAGCTTGTTTTTGAGTAGATGCTGAAGTGTGTGAATTTATTATAACTTGTGGTTCTAGAGCAGTGCCGATACGTAACTATCCGAAAGTTTTATAAGTTAAATATATCGATTATTTCGTCAACACTTTCGGCTACACAATGGAGGTGGAGGTGTTAAAATGTTGGTATTGATATTAGCTTTCTAAATCAAGTAAAGTTTTTCATGTGTCTTGCATAGTTTATGTGTAGTGCATGCTTGCGTAAAATAAGGTCAGTGGGGAAATGACGGCAACTAGAGGTGGAGTAACTATTATTTATCAATTGTGCTCTTATTATACATGCCATAACTGCGACTCAGATCTCGATGATGACGATGAAAATTAATGTCGTTAAGTTTAAGGCATTTTTTTAAATATGTTTCCATTTCATTTTTCTTGCGCTTTTTGTGATCTTATCAATAAAGTTACAATAACGAAAATGTCGAATTTCCATTTGTTTTCCTTCATATAGCCTTCATTAAGTATTCACACCGATTTGTGCTGATATTTGTGCGATTTTTTGTCGGTTATTGAGAGTGGCCGTCATTACCCCACCATTTTTCTAAATGACAAAATCCAACTTTTTTAAAGATTCTAATTTTTTTTTTAGTTTGAATCAAAGTTTTTTAAATCTGCTGATATACTTTGTTAGCATTTGAGTTGCACTTGTTATCCTAACTTTCGTATGATAAAAAATGTCAATTTTTGGATGTGTTTTGATGCTGAATGAAAACTATGCCGTCATTACCCCATTTTCTTCTTGGCATGATGATCAAGCTACCGGTTATTGCAGCTTAATGATCAGTCGTAAAAATTCAGAATTTGTTGCTATAACAGAAGCTTTGGTTGTCATAACCTAAGTTTTGGTTGTAGAACCCAAGACTTTGGTAGGTCCATATTTTTCTAAATCAATGGTTGCTGTAACCAAATTATTTCTCTCCATGTGTGTCTTCACACAAAAAAAAAGTAAGAAATTTTGTTATATGTCTACTGAAATTTAGTATACCCTCTCGGATTAGGATCATACCTCAGAAGTGTGTGAAAAGTGGATGGTGTCTATTGTGCATAAATTTATTGTGTATTGTTGACTTTTTGCATAGATTTATTGCACATAGAGATTTTTGTGCAGTTGTCGATTGTGCATAATTTTTTATGCAAATTGAAATTATAGCTTGCTCTTCATATACAAGAAAATCGTTGCAATAATTGATGGAAAATCTGAATTGCTTCTTCAGGAAATTTGGTATTTATAAAAAATGGCAAAATTCTTATAATAAACAGAAATTTCTTATAAGAATTTCGTTTTTTATAAAGTCGACCTTGGAAAGTTTTTATAGTAAAAATCTTCTTATAAAGTGACCTTATAGAAACCAGTTACATTTTTATAAAAATTGAAAATATTGAAAAAAAAAAAAATAATTATATGTATGAAATATAATAATTTATTGAATATTAAAACATAACATATTTCACAAAATCATATAAAAAACCGAATTGAAAGAATATGAACATTGAAAACGAAGAATAAAACAAACTCTGAATGTATTGTCATCTACTAGAAATAAAAAAATACAATTTACTGTATTTTTTTAGAAAAGAAAAATTATATTAAGAAGCTCTAAATATTTCTCAAAAAACAAATTTTTTTTATAAATTTCGTACAAAAAAAATTGGTACATAGAAATTAATTTTCAAAAATTTCTAAAGTAAGTGGAATTTTATAAGAAAAACTTTTTTTATTAAGTTTTTATAATGTTGCCTATTAAAGAAAAATTTTCTCATCATAATTTAAAAAAGTCGATATCTTAAAAAATTTTTATAATGTTTTTATAAGAATCAAAATCACTAGGGATAAGTATTTTTAAAATACCTTTTTTTTAATGAATCGATTGTCATAAAATTATTATTATCATTAACTAGATTTTTCAAAAGTATTTGCAAATTTTTATAACGAACATCGCCACAAAGTACATCAAACGTTGTTACCTCACGAATATTGGAATTTTTCATTATCTTGTTGTCAAATTTGGTATACCAATTTTTATATTCTGTAAGATCTACTTTATGTAAAACAATAAAACAATATCAAATAACTGTAGAAAATCTGACGTATAATTCCAGTTGTATTAGTTGTAATGTTTTTCAGTACACCTCTACCAGAATTTAATGAGCTTTTTTTACTTTGTTCCTGAATTTTGGAAAAAAAAAGAAACAATACCACAGCTTGTATTTCACTAAGAAATCTTTGAAACAAAAATGTCTGGTGAAAAGCACAAAAAAACAATAAATTTTTTGCATTTATATAAGAATCGGCAAATTGTTCTTGAAATTTAGTTGAATTAATTATTTCAATATTGAATCACACCAATTTCGATCTAAATTTGGAAATAAAAGGACCAAAATCAAAATTTGACACCTTTGATGAATAGATAGAATCAAAATTTTTGAAATCGTTTAAAACAGGCCACAGCTTGTATTTCACTAAAAAATCTTTGAAATAAAAATATCTGGTGAAAAGCACAAAAAAACAACACATTTTTTGCAGTTATATAAGAATCTGGAAATAGGTCTTGAAATTTAGTTAAATTAATTATTTCAATATTGAATCACACCAATTTCGATCCAAATTTGGAAATAAAAGGACCAAAATCAAAATTTGACACCTTTAATGAATAGATAGAATAAAAATTTTTGAAATAGTTTTAAACAGGAAATAATTCAAAAATACCAGATATTGGAATATATGTTCCACATATTTGAAAAATTTTTCCAAGAAAAACTCAACAAGAGGTATTTTTTTGAACTGACCCTCTATCAAGAAAAATAATTTTTGAAAAAAAGGAATTTAAAAGACAGACCACTTACATGATTTTTTCGTAATGTCACGAAAAAAGCGACTCCAAGCACTCTTTGAATTTTTTATACATGAACAAACAAAAATGATTCTTTCATTCACACACACACACACTTTACTGGTCGTTCATAGTAGTATAAACAAGTACATTGCATTCCACCTGAAAGAAAATTACGCAACTCAAAGGACTTTCTCCTCTAGCACTCACAAGAACTATAAGTTTCAAATGCAAGCAAATTAAATCGACGTATTCAAATTGCATCATTGGCACTTACGTTCATGTTTTCCAAATTCGGAACTGTTCATAAGATTCAACCAACTACAGTCTCATTACTCTCATTACATGAATTCCGCATTTCATCCTCTTTCATCAACACCATCATACATTCTAAAAATCAGTTACTTCATTGAAATCGCAACTTTCGGCTGATTTCAATGACGCACTTGTACCTTGTTGAAATTTTCGCTTTTTCCGCCAATCTGAGATTTGCCAAAGCGAGCTCAGATTCTGTGAATGGATTGGACCGCATTCCGTTCGCACCTGGTTTCGCTCGCTGTTCTTCTTCCACGGCGATGCACCATCGCCGTTTTTCTTGCCCTCCCCTTACCTTAACGCGCCTTTTTGTTCCTTCCTTTTCGCACACGAATCCTTTTAAACGTACAAACGGTCCTCGATCCTCGCGCGATATAAGCGAGATATCGCGAATCGAAGCTCCGAGCGCGACCCCTGAAGCCCACCGGTAGCGCTTAGAAATTGCGATCCTCGATACACCGTAACTCTTGATGTAATCGACCGATCGAGTCCGCGTCGTTGTACCCCAAGACGCGCCCTAATACAGTCCCTCGTGAAATTTTCGCGATTTATTAACAGATTCCCGAATGATAACGATCAGTGGTGAAATCGATGGAGGTTGATTTCACTTTCCAAGGAAAATTTGAGAACTTGAGAAGTTGGGAAATTCAGATTAAGACTTTTGTATAGTTGGAAAATTATTTCTATGGTTATATATATTGTTATCAAAAGTGCGTTTTGTTTATTAAAAATGCAAATTTTTGGTTTGCAGGTTAAGAAAATATTTTTATAGTTATTGAACAACGCTTCTTGATTATGGCCTAATTTTCCATTATTTACTATATTTTGGAGCTGAAAAAAAATGAAAAACTCATTTTCTTTTTTATTTGTAAAGCTTTCAGTTTCTTTACTGTATTATTATTAACAATATGTCGTTCGACATATTGTTGTAATTGAAGGTTTTTTGATGAAGTAAATCGACCTCATTTATTTACATAAAAGAAGTAGAGATGCGTCATTTTATTATTTTCTGAAGAGGGCTCAATAAACAGCCCGAAAACTTGAAAAAAGAGAAAAGAAAATGAGCCGTTCATTTTTATTTAGTTCCAAAAGGTCATAAATAATGGAAGGAATTATTTTTTATTTGGGTACATTTTTAGCAGAATTAATTTGAGGGTTCGTACAGTGAGATTTGAATATTAAAAATAAATTTCTAAATTTGTAATTGTCGAATTAGACTGATTTGCATAGCAAAAATTGACTACATGTGATTGTAAAAAAATGACCACCAGTTTTAACTAGTCAAAAAATTTTAACTTCTAGAATTGGGGAGTTGCACAATTTTTTTTTATTGCTGATATCGTTAGTTTAATATAAAAAAAACGAGACACTTTTTTTTCTTTTTGTCATATCTCAAAAATTGATGGAAACACATCTTTTAAAAATTCAAACAAAGTGACGTCATTTCATTGCTTAGTTTATCTTTAATATACGAAATTTCAAATTCACATATCCTTTAAAATAATCATTTTTCAAAGAAACAAAAAAATCAGTAAAAAAAATTTCAATATTGACTAATCATTTTTATATATTAATAATAATATTGAGAATTTTTTGTAATTATTAATAATAATATTCGACCATATTTATGAACTAAAATAAAAGAAAAAGTAAAAAAAAACGTACGGATTTTTTTTGAAAATGATAGATACATATTTCGCCGAATTTGATTGTTTTTTCTATACAACATACCAATCATTAAAATTCTACAAAATGAAATAATCGAAACGTATTTCAAAAGGTCAATTTTACTGAATACAAGTTAAAAATTAGTGATTTTCTCCTATCATTTTGATAAATTAATAGATGAATATCAATTTATTAAATAATGAAATTATGATAACTTTCGTCAATAATCAGTTGAATTTTACTAATTCCCATAGCGAAAGAGAAGTTTCTATTACATTATTGAAAAAAACTGTTGCATTTAATGTAAAAGCATAAATATATAAAAATAATCTAATATGACTCATATTGTAACTTAAAATACAATTTTCTGAAATGGTTTATTCAACTTATGAATTATCAAAAATCAACGAATAAAAATCGCGAAAACAAATAATTTTTAAGAAATCCTGATCGTTTTTGCAGGATTTTTAATATCCGTATTGATTTATAGTATTTTTATGGATTACATGATAGTTTGCAAGAGCTGGACGCTGTAGAACATTAAGTCAAATTAATTTATATTATTTAATAAATTTTCAAAAACTTTCATTTCATGAACATACAGTAATTCAGAGATTTCTAATATTTTGTATATTTCTCGAGCTACTTCATTATTTATGCATTAATAAGGATTATCTAGTACTCTTCTGTTAGAGGTTTCCATTGAGATTTCCAAAATTCGATTTTTAAGAATTCAAGGTTTTATGAACTCTTAGTTTTTTCACACATTTTTTTAGAAAACTATGTCTACATAAATTTATAATATTTTTCAAACAACTAATATTTAAGGCATTTTTTATTTTTAGGCGTTTGTATATTTATAAATATATATAATGCATATGTTTGTAGAATTTGTTGCTATAAAATTCACATGTCAATTCTCAAAAAACAGTATCTCTAAAGACATCAGGTATTTCATAAATTTTCGGTATTATGAGTATTTATACAATATCAACGGTATTTCCATATTTCAAAAGAATGCTGTAGAATTGAAAAACATCAATTTTTCATTTTTTTATTCAAAGATTTTTCAGAAAATTATTTGTATATATGATACATATTATTTTTCACACTGCTTCTTGTTTTCTAATATCTTTGTACTTTTTGATAAAGGGGGTCACCTCATGTAAATCGAAAAAAAGGTGGTATTTTGGGAATTTTTTTCAATGACAAGGAATTATTATACATTGTTTATTCGAAAGGTATAT
>JAPYZL010184796.1:0-19621 GCA_030522825.1 Platygaster orseoliae
AAACTATATTATTTATGATAGCTTAAATTTAGATGATGCAAATAACACAGCGCAGACATAAATAAAATTATTTACCAATGTACAATAACTTTTTTTTGAAATGCCTTTATTCGCTTGTCGATTTTAATTAATGTTTAGTCAATACATCTTTACTTGTTTCGTCGAATGTAAAGAACCTCCCGCTCAAATACACCGCTCAAGCTAAAGAGTACTTCTCTCTCGCAAGACCTAAAAATTCCCATGCGAAGTATATATACCGCGCCTAACTTATGCTACTGTCGACTCAACTTGTCGTAATAATTCGGAAGTCGTATTTGGGCGCCTTTTACCAGAAGCTTATTAATGACATTAAGCACTCTAATGGCATAGTTGTGTGTGTGTTTCCCCCCCTGATGCAAATAAAAATCTCACTTCTGATGGTAAAAGGGTTTTTAGCTAAGGCGCGCGCCTACATGGGGCGTGTGGCGACTGATACGTTGACTAATTGGCATGAACGACTAATAAAAGAAGAAATACTCCAACGTTTAAGTTAACGGAATAGTACATTATACAATGTGTGTGTATATGTTGTAATTTTTTTGACGACCGTAATAATTTTTTTTATGAAATTTTTCTCCGTGTGAATGCACAAAACTTATTTTATTCATGAAATACTATCAAATGCTGGAACTACTGTACCTTCAATTTTAGTTTGAGTAATCAGCAAGTAGAAGTAACAAAAAATATCGAGTAAGGCTGAATAATATTTCGTTAAAATAAACTTTATAATTAAATTCAATCGACTAAATAATTTAGTCGTTTCGACACAGAGCAAATGACTAAATTTATTTAGTCAAAGATAATAGATTCCTATTAGGTTGATATATGACTAAATTTTTTTAGTCAATCAGACACAATTTTAGTCAAACCTACACAACCTTTTCTCTCAGTGCAGGATCCCGCACACCACTATTGACTGTTTCTTTCAACCGACTTTGAAAAATTTTCTCAATTTCAGACGGCAAGTTCCCGTACATCATGAAGCTGTGCTTCTCGTCATCGCGCACCATACCGACGAGCTTCCCAGCGGGCGGTGCCGGCGGCGCCGGAAGCAACTCATCAGGCAACTCCGCCGGTAACGGGCACATCAAAATGCAGCAAGACTCCGAATAGAACGGAGAGGCTCAGGGCCAGCGTCAGCAGCGCCAGCGACAACAGCGCCCCTCCCTCGCCCTGCACCCCGCTGCACTGCACTGCACGCCAACGGGCTCGGCCCTGCACCACGCAGCCATCGCACTATCGCCCGTTCTACCCACCGTGCCTGGGCCACCGCCACCGCCCCCGACCGCGTGTCTCCTTATCGCGGCGCCCACCCTGGCCTACCCGGCCCCGGTCCCCCCACCGCCGCCACCACTTCCCACCTTTTGGCCCTATTAAATAAACTCGCCACCAAACAAAGTGGCGAACCAACTGCGAGCTTCGCGAGCTTCGCGAACTTTCATTTTTCATTAATTAATTATACTTTTAGGCTCGGTTTTTATAGGGACATATCAAGAGATACGTTTCAAAAAGGACCTTAATTCTGAAATAATGCGATGTCCAAGATATTATAATAGGATTTCCAAAGTATCGCAAAGCTCGCAGTTTGTAAATTGTAGGCGGCAGATCAAGGACTGAATTTTATATAACTTATAAAACGATTGACGAATCGCTCGTTGGAACGGTTCGTCGAGAACAAGTTGTTTGAGAAGAAAAAAAGCATCGGAGGTGACGACGCTCGGTGTATTAGTGTTCCTCGGCAATATTTTATCGGGCCGGGGGACGTTTTTATATAAAAAATATCCTAGATCTCTCGTTCTCTCTAATTCTTTCCGACGGGAGGAAGAAACCAATAATAAGAATTTCTATGGAGTTTCTATGGAATTACTCTATATAAATAACGGGCGAGGATTCATATAGAACTTCTATGGAATACGAAAATAACGAGACGTGGTAAAAATCGAGCCAAATATCAGTCGAAATAATCGACTCATTGTCACCGACTTTGATGAACAGTGAAATAGACTTGACATGGCCATACTTAGATTAAGGTAAGTGAAAATTGGCCGTTTTTTCCCGAAAATTAAGCAACATAGTAATTAGCGATTAAACTTGTCGAACCGTCAGAAAAAACGTTTTATTTATCTTACTTTGTTTTTACATCACAACGAATTTTTTCATTAATCTTAGTACTCCCACGTTTTTTTTTAAGTTTCCCGACTTACTTTCGTCTTCGTTCGGCGTCTGATTTTACTCTTGATGTTCCTCTTCGATTTGTACGAGCTTTGGAAAACGTATCAGATTTCGGAAATCGTCTTGTACATAATTGTGATTTAATTTTTAATGTACGCAACATATCGAGTGGGATGAATTTTACAGAACGCGCGTGTGTCAGGTTGAAAAAGTAATTTAAAAAAATTGTTCACCTTCTCCCTCGATTCGTTTCAGAGAAAATTTTTTTCGAGAGCGTGATAGAATGGTTGCTACATGTAAAAAAAATAAAAAGCAAACGTATAATCCTAGGATAGATTTGGTCTTAATCAAGTATGTGTATAATGATATACAGTATTCTGGGTAGTTGTATAGCAACAAAAAAGATACGAACAGTTTTTCTGTGCCCCGAGATATTGTCGAGAGGTGAACAAGTCTTTCGGATCTTTCAATTTTAAGAAGGAACATATCCCATCTATATGTATATATTTGCGGGCGTGTGGAAGAAACGATGATACATTAATGATAACAATAATGATTATGATAACAATAATAACAATAACAAGGGCGATCATAATTCGCCGGCAGAAATATTGAAGGTCGAGGCACTAAAGCGATGCCGTCATTAGAAAATTCTGTATGCGTGCGCGTACACACATTAATGGTAAAATCTACAATTCTTCAGTGTGTGTACCCGCACACGTGTACATAGCGCGTAGCAAAAAAACCTAGTTTACATATCGTTACCGTTAGAAATTCGCGGGCGCAAAATAAAACGACCGCGCGCTTTGATTTCTTTTGTACGCAAAAAACAAAACGACGCGTCTCGATAGGTATTTTTTTAAACCTAACTTAATTGTTGCCAATTTTTTGTAAAAAAAAAGAAACGAACGTGGAAATAAAATAAATACTTAAGAGGAGAATTTGTATCGAAGTCAAGGGGTTTCAGTGATTAGTAGTTGGTACTCGTGCACGTCTTTTGACAAAAGAAACCAAAACGCTGTATCCTGTTAGCGATCCCAAGTATTACCTTGGTAATCGATGTATATTAATTATGTGTACATTGATTGGAGAAACGTGTGTATACATGGTTGATTAATGTATATCGATTATATCGAGAGTCGTTTATTCGCTCCACATATCAAATCGTAGACATCCCAGGCACGACGTGTCATATCAGTGTTTTTTAGCGTCGTTTCCCTTTGTCGGCGATCTATACAATGTGAAAGAAGCGAGAGGAAATATTGGAGAGCACGGTTAATGTGTGTTGTTTCTCTCTGTCTATGAAAATTTGGATGGGTGTAGGTGGTTCTGGGGGTGTTAAGTGGAAGCTGAGGGTGTTAAGTGGAAGCTGAGAGGACTCGAAGTGGATGGAAGTAGACATTGAAGAGTTGGAAAAAGAGTCATTTTGTCGTATAAGGATTAATTGTTGAATGAACAAGAAATATTATTTTCATCATTTTAAATAAATTTTTCAATTTTATTGAGTTGAAAAATTATTTCATTAAATTATCGAGAATAACGTCACTTATGAAAAATTTAACTTTGACATAATCTGATGATTATATTAATAAATTAAGAGGAAAATCATTTTCGTTTCATATTTTGTTTTATCATTCTCATTGAGGATTTTCAAGAAATGTTAATTTTTGTTGTTGTTGTTAATGTTGTTAATTTTTTAATCGAATTTTAAAATTAAGGAAATTTTTGAAATTAAGAAGGAGTAAACTAAAAGTGTTTTTATTTGGATGATTTGATGGTTATTCGGGAATATTGGAATTTGGAGTGATAAGTTAGTGGATTCATTAATTAGAATATTAATCACCAAAACCGTTTGCTGAATTTTAAAATAAAATAAAGGCTATTTGGTGAAAAAAGTGATGATTCGTGAGAATTAAGTTGAGTTTTTTTTTTCGAGAGAAATGCCAAAGATTCAGGTATTTCAGGATATAAAAATCAGTTTTTCTATAACCAAGAAAATTTTGATAAATATTGATGGTTTATAATTTTTCGCACAAAAATTAATAAAAATTAGATTCTAATTTTTAATACTAGAATTATTGAGAATTCGAAAGTTCTAAACTTTTTGCATTGAGTTTGAATACCAAAAACTCAGAAAAAAGATAATGATGATGATTTCATGAAAGTTTAAAAAAATTAATTTTATTAGTAAACCTGAAGCTCTTAGGAAGTATTATTTATTATAAACAATTCACAATTTATATCTTCTAAATTTTTCTTTTTGGAAAACTTTATTGGAATCGATAACTCAAGTTTATGTTTCTTTTCAATTTTTTAATTACTGAAAAAAGGATAAATAATTAATGTTTAACTCCTGAAAAAGTCATTGTTCACTTAGAAAATATGGAAAAAGAGAATATGAAAAAAGATTCATGTACCTAAGGATATGAAAATCGGTTTTCCTATAATTAAAAAAAAATTAATAAACATTGATGGTTTGTAATTTCTGAAAAAAAGAAATAAAAAATAGATTTTAGTTTTTTATACTATAATTATTGAGCATGATGATGATTTTATGAAAGTTTTTTGAAAAAATTATTTTATAGATAAATTTAAAGCTCTTAGGAAGTACTATTTACCTTAGACGATTCACAATTTATATTTTATAAAATTTTCTTTTTGGAAAACTTCATTGGAATCGATAACTTAAATTACTTATTTTTTTATTTAATTTATATAAATAAAATTTTTTTTATTTATTATTACATTTATTATTTATTTATTTTATTTAAATTACTTACTTTTTTCTTCGTTGATTACTGAATAACGAATTAATCATTAATGTGTAACTACTGAAAAAATTTTTTTACTGTTCACTTCAAAAATATATCAGGAATTTTAACTGTCTTTATAAATAAATAAAGACCTGCATATTTTTAGACTATAAATAAAAGTGATAGTAATCTTAAAATTTCGGTTTCTTAATATTATCATGAATAAAAAAATTTGAGTCAGAAAAACGTAGCTATGAACTTCAATTAAAACGATTTCAATCAGCAATTCTAATAATTTTTTTAACATTTCGAATTTTAGTTCCCTTATATACTGCAAATTTAAAAATTTTCATCCATTACTATCTTGATAATGCAACACTTTTTTATCTCCAATTTTAAAATCTCTATTGCTGCAAAGTCAAAGTGAAGCTTTGAAATAAAAATTCGCTTAAAAATTGGGACCAACAGTTGAAATCAAGACCCTCTTCGAATTTCAAAAAAGTTGAGATGTGTCCAAAAAAGTGGAATGTCCGATAGCCTAACGACTTTGAGGTTCGCCATTTTATTCAAGACTCTTTTGTCCACTTTTGATCCACTTGAATTCGCTTTATGTCCACTTTGAGCACACTTGTATGCCCACCAGAGTGTGCTTACACACTTACTAAAAATTTACAAAGTATTTCGCCCATGGCGTTGCATGGGTGATTTCTTACCTGAGAAAAAGTGGTATGCAACGGAGCGTGTTCACTATGAAAAGTTAGTGAAATTTATTTTCATGTGCTTTTCCGGTACGGTAAAATGAGCATTTCATTTCTTCAATTCTCGAGTTTTTCACCAATTTCGTTTGAAATATGTTTATTTAATAATGAAAGTAATTTTTTGAATTATCAAATAGTTCAGCTAGAATTTATGAGTATAATTGAGATTCTGATTTTTTAACTGATAAACAAATCTTCATTTAAAAATATTAAAAGTACGAAAGAACCATATATGTTCAAATTCAATAGTGAACTGAAAAAGGAAAATTTTTTTAGGCATTTTCTAAAATCATAAAAAAAATTTATTTTTTGTATAAAAATTCAAATTTTTGATGAAAATGCTGGTTTTACTGGATCTATATCAAAACATATATTTTTGTTGAGAATGCCAATGACAATAATCGATATTACATATAATTTAGGAAAAGACAAATTCCTGTTTACGAAATTCACCATATTTTCGGATTAAGAAACTTTTGTAACAAAGACGAAGAAAAAATATCACGTTGTGTACGACTTTTTCAAAAAACCTATACTATACATACAGATACGAGAAAAAACCTGTACATGTACTAAATGTCTGAGCCTGAAATTTATGAAAATATCTCTGTATAAGCTCTGTCTTCCCATTGACTTGGATTAATTATTACAAAGGTAAATATATGTATAAGATTTGTTGACTGTGTATGCACGAAAAAAGTGGTCTGCAATTTGGACTAGTACAGAACGAAATATCGGCTAAGAAAAAGAAAATCAAGATACAAAAATCGTATTTTCATGCCAATTGTACAATGACCAAATAACGGTAACTCTGTGGAACAAAAGGGAAAAATTTTTTCTTTAGTTTCGCGCACTCTGTAAACAAAATTTCTCGATTCAGCAAAATCACAAATACTTCTCTCATGAAATTGCATTCGACGGAATCTTTTGTTGAATTGACAAAACTTTTTTCCTAGTGCGAGGCAAGACCAAGACTGCGAATTTTATGGTGTACACGCGCGATACGAAAACGAAAAAGAAAAAAAAACCCGAAAAAATTTTCCTCCGCTGTAGATGTCTTCAAAGAGAGCTTTTTACGTTCCTTCTCAGCGACTTTTTGCATCGCGTTTTTCTGGGCGAGACTTTGAAACGTCCTTTTTCTCCGTCGGGGGGAAAGGGATTCATCCGACGTTTGAATTTTATATGAAAAAACAAAAAACTAGTGTACTAGTTTTTGATCAATTTTAGGAAAATGAAAAAAAAAATATTCGTAACTGACGTGAGTGAGGCTAAATCAAAATGATGGTTGCAACTGCGTTCTGGCATTAGTGATGTTTTTTAGAGATGGCCTCGAATGTTTAGAAATTCATTTTTTTCGGTTAATTTTTTAAAAATGACTTTGTTTTTTGCAAGGAAAATTTATTTCAAGTTTGTGGTGTTGATTGGGAAATATATTTTTTGTATCTGAATTTATTTTAGGTGATTTTGGGAAACTTTCGAAAAAAATGTTTGTGTTTTAGAAAATTACGAATTCAGATCGATATTGAAAAAATTATATAGTTCAAAGTTCAAATGATAATAATAAAAAATATAATAAATAATGAAAATAAATCAATAAAAAGTTTTTTTTTAATGAAAATTTGATTTAGATTGTTGCAATGCAAAACGAAATCGGAAGTTTTTCAACAATCCTGGAAATGATTAATTTATTCCTTTTTTTATGTTTGAAATCCTGAAACGTTTCACATCAAATTGAAGTACAAACTAGAAACAGTCCAAAATTGTAAAAAATTTCTAAGTTCTGAAATAATTTCGTAAAAAGTTGAAAATCCAAAAAGATTTTCTGGAAGTTAAATTAATAAATTGTCAGAAAATAGAAAAATGTGGTTAAAGAAGAAGTTTATATTTATTCAATAAAAATATGTAAAGAAATCAGAAATTACTTAACTATTGGCAATAATAATTTAAAAATTATTTGTTTCTTCAAATTGATGAAAAAATGGAACTTTCCAAAATTTTGGAATTTTAAATGTTTTCTATCAATCTCATTATTTATTTATGATATCTAATACGAATTCCGTTCATATTTGAAAATTCTCAACAAAATTGTAACTCTCTTTTCCAAAAATTGAATAATGCAAGATTAAACAATAATAATTTGTTTGATGGTGAATTTAACAATTTAGTATCAATATTAAAAAAAACAATGTTTCTGAGTTTTATCGATATACAAATTAAAATAACTGGAGAAACATGGTTTTATTCAATATAAATTTTTATATTAACAATTTTTTTTTCATACCATCAAATTAATAGCAAGACTGTAATTTTATTTCCCAAAAATTAAATAATGCAAGAAAAAACATGAATAATTATCTTGATCATCAAAATGATGAATTGATATCGATATTAAAAAAAAAAAAAAAAAAAAAAAAATTTAATTGATATACAAATCGAAATAATTGAACAAGCTTACTTTCATTGAAAATGAATTGTTTTATAACCATTTCTTTTCATACTTGAAAATTTATAACAAGGACGTAATTTTTTTCCCCAAAAATTAAATAATGCAAGATAGAACATTAATAATAAGTTCGGTCATAAAAATAATAATTTAATATAAATGTTGAAAAAAATTATGTTTCTGAATTTATTCGATATACAAATTCAAATAACTGAAGAAACAGTCTTATTCAAAATAAATTGTTTTCTCAATAATTTTTGCTCATATTTGAAAATTCGGAACAAGATAGTAATTTTATTTTCCAAAAGTTAAATAATGCAAGACAGCACATTAATAATTAATCCGATCATAAAAATGATGACTTCATATCAAAATTGAAAAAAAAAGAAATTTTGAATTTAATTCATATACAAGTCGAAATAGTTGAAAAAACATAGTATTATTCAAAATAAATTGTTTTATCAACATTTTTTTTAAATAATAAATTTACAACAAGATAATAATGTTATTTCCCACAAATTAAATAATCCAAGATTAAACACGAATAACATAGTTCCATCATAAAATGATGAATTCATAAGAATATTGAAAAAAAAAAAAATTATTAGATATAATTGATATACGAATCGAAATAATTGAAGAAACGTAGTATTATTGAAAATAAATTGTTTTCTTACTAATTTTTTTTCATACTTGAAAATTTGCAACAATATTTTTTTTCACAAAAATTAAGTAATGCAAGATAGCACATTAATAATTAGCTCAATCACGAAAATGATGAATTCATATCATTACTGAAAAAAATTTTTTTTTTAATTTAATAGTTATACAAGTCAAAATAACTGAAGAAACATAGTTTTATTGGACATAAATTGATTTCTCATGTATTTTTTCATACTTAAAATTTACAACAAGATTATAATGTTATTTCCCAAAAATTAAATAATGCAACTTGGCACATTAAAAATTAGTTCGATCATGAAAATGATAAATACATGTCAATATTAAAAAAAAAGAAATTTTTTAAATTTAATTGATATACAAATCGAAATAATTAAAGAAACATGGTTTCATTGAAAATAAATTGTTTTAGGACAAACTTTTTTTCATGCTTGAAAGTTACAACAAGATTATAATTTTATTTCCGGAAAATGCAATATGCAAGATAGCACATTAATAATTAGTTCGATCACGAAAATGATAAATTCATATCAAAACTGAAAAAACGAAATTTTTTGAATTTAATTGTTATACAAACCGAAATAATTGAAGAGACATAGTTTCATTGATGAGTAATTTTTCTATGCCCAATTTTTTTCATACTTGAAAAATTATAACAAAATCGTAATGTTATTTCGCAAAAATGCAATATTCAAGATAACAAATAAAAAATCAATTCGATCATAAAAATAATGAATTCATATTAATATTGAAAAAGAAAATTTTTGTGAATTTAATTGATAAACAAATCAAAATAATTGGAAAAACATAGCTGTATCCAAAAATCAGACAAGGCACAAGTATTCTGTGCCGTTACATAGAACTACGTCAATGAATTTTATATCAAAAACTATTTCTAACTAATCAAATTTAATAAACTTCAATTAATTTTAAAATATTAAATTAATATTTTCAACTCCTGTTTCAAAAACACAAAATATTAAAAAAAAAAATTCTTAAAAAAAACCTAATTTTATTTTACGAAATATTTTTTTTTTTTTTGTGAGTTTTTCATTAATCCGAAGGGAATTCAATTCAACTGAATATGATTTGATATCAATTTTCTTATTTATTTATCAATCTTTATCAATTTATTTACCTTTATCAATCTTATTTACTAATTTTTGTTTTTAATTCTAACAAACGAAGTATACAAAGATTTAAGTGAAATTAATATTTCTTCCGTATTTAATTCAACACAAATAAAGGTACTTAGGTCCCTTTTATCATTTCAAGTCACATATGATAATCATAGGTCTCTTTTCTCATTCCAAGTCAAATATCCTCACCATAGGTCCCTTTTCTCATTCCAAGTCACATATCCTCACCATGGGTCCCTTTTCTCATTCCAAGTCACAACCTAACCTAACCTAACCTAACCTAACCTAACCACCAGCGTTGCACTTTTTCGTTGCATGTAGCTCCCTTTCATCCCCCTACTATACCCAACCTAACCTAACCTAACCTAACCAGCGTTGCACTTTTTCGTTGCATGTAGCTCCCTTTTTACCCCCCTACTATACCAAGACCGCGGAGAAAGACGCAGTTCTACGTCAAAATCAATTGTTATATTTTCAATTTCTCTTAAAATACTAAGTTCATAAAAATTTTAACTAAAAACAATTCGAGGCTTACTCGAAAAAACTTTACACCTCATTAAAATCGTCGTTATTCGTGAAATAGTTATCCATAATAGTCTGTGATGTCGCAGCGCACGATTATCTAAATGTACATTGAGAGCATAGAAATTCATCTAGCGCATCGACATGGAGATAAATGAAAAATCTATAATATTGCATTTTCACGTGCATCTGAATACAATGAAATAACAACGGTTGAGGTAAAGCGAAAAAAGCGTGATCTCGTGTAGCTTTGATTTTTATGAGTTTTTCAAATACTCCCGAGTTTTGAAACTTTCTTTGAACAACTTTTTCATAAATTTTGAACTATTTTATAAAATTCAATAATCATTTAATTTTTCTCTGGGTGTAAATTTTCACCAAATATAAAACATTTTCGGAAAAAGTACAAATTCCACAATTTTTTACCACTGTATACACTGAGAAGAAAATAAACATAAAAGAAAATTTCGACAAAAAAAAAAAACGATTTAGTCAATTGTTATAAAAATCAAAGTTACAAGGAATGCATATGTATATAAACTATACACTATGTGTCGTGTGCTGTAAAGTTATTTAAAAAGTTATTTGCGAGTCAATTATCAGTGTGCCTAGCAGCCCTGCGCACCCTAACAAATGTACCACCGTTCTCATAAAACGAGTTTTAAGATAAACGATGCAAACAAGAATTGAAGCGAACTAAAATTAAAAAAGTAAATGAATACAAACGGTAGCTGAGGAAATACAAAGTTAAGGTATTAAATCGAACTATGAAGAAAATCTGCGTGTTTCAAGAATTAAATACTGCACCCTGTATAAAATAGTTCGCACAACGATCCGTTTCTATTTTGGAATCAGTTTTTCTTCGGATTTTTGCCAAGAGTGTACATTCATCTATCGATAGATTTAAACTGGTGAATAAGAAATATAAGTTACTGAATTCGTTCATGCGTTGTTACCCGAATTTCCAGTCGCATCTTGATATTTTTTCGTTTCTTCATTTTTGGGGAATTTTTGGATACAGTTTCGTGACGAAGCAGAGTAAATGATACGAATATGCGCTTGTCTGTGGCATGCTTGACGACGCACATATATTTTTTCTTTCGGTTTAGATCGTAGAATTTTACAAATGATAAACTACTTTGAACTGAAAAGGTCTTTGAATTGGCGGTTTTTTGGAATTTGGTGTAAAAAATTCAGTGGAAATTTGAAAGTTCAGCTCGAAATTGAAATTATAAAAAAGTATGATTTTTGAAAAATTTTCCAAAATATGCTTCATTTCATTCAATTTCTGATTATAAACATTACCGTAAATTACCGATGAAAAATCTCCGAATCAAAGGCAGTTGAGTCACATCATATTCATCGAATTATTCGGACCTTGAAAATCTTCTCAATGAAAAATCACGTTCTAAATAAAAATCCACAAATCGCATCATTGAACAAATATATCGTACATCATATTTTTTATAAATTTTTTGCGACTTTAGAATATCACATATCGATAATTCGGAAACGTGTTAAACATATCTGTGAAGATTTTCAAGTCTGAAGGTAGAAAAAAAAATTAGAAAAGTGAAACCATGCTCGAAGCAAAACATTTCATTCTGCAAAGGGAAGAAAAAGAGGAAGAAAAGTTTCGAGTGTCCATTTACGAAGGAGGGTGCGTGAATGAGTACCATTATTGTAATAGTCTCTTGCAACAACGAAATTTTTATGAAAGCGTAGGAAAAGATGAGTAGATAAAATTTTTTTGTATTGTGCCCAGGAAAATAGAAAGGAAGTTAGTGTTTTCTGCGATGGTTCAGCTTTTTCGTAAATTTTCTTACAAAGTTTGCTGAGGAACTTGATTTAGAGTTTCTGATAAGCCAGGAAAAAAAGGGATTTGCTTTCTTGGAAGGAAGCCAAAATTGATCAGATTTCAGGCAGATTTTTTTTTGTTCGAATAGCTTTTTTATTCTAGACTCTATAAAAGTCATCAAATTGGAAAAAAATGCGTTTATCAGGATGTTTTGTTTGTCTTTGAAAAAATAAAACTAAGGATAATTAACTTTATTATTTCCAGTTTGACCAATTTGCTACGTGATTAACAAATCTACTGAAATTGCTATGAAAATATAAAGTAAATTTTTGTTATAAATAAATGAAGAATTTGATTTTGAACGATTTTTTTTCGATTTCGAGATATTTTATTATCATTTTCATATTTCATTAGAGTTGATGTTCTATTTAAACAATTTTTAATTCTCTAAAAGTTGATTTTTTAAAATTTCTTCATTCATATAAAACATTATTGATTCTCTTTGTGTTTTTGGGATTGAAAATTTATAAATCTCGTTCAGTTTAAGTAAAAAATTTTCTGTATCAATATGAATTATTGATTATTCCCAACTTTCCTGAAAATAAAATTTTTTTCACGTAATTCATTTAATATAGAGTAAATTTTAGTTATAAACTAAAAAAAGAATTAAATTTTCGACAATATTTTCTTTGATTTCGAAAAATTTGATTACCATTTTCATTTTACGCTATAGTTGATGTTCTATGTAAAGAATTTTCAATTATTAAAAAGTTGATTTTTCAAATTTTCCTAATTCACATTAAAAATAATTGATCCTCTTTGTGTTTTTAGGATTCAAAATTTATGAATCTTTTTTAGTTTGAGCTGAAAAATTCTTCTCCATCATTATAAATCATTGGTTATTTAAAAATTTTCTTAACCCAAAATTTCTTTAACATAAATCATTTAACAGAAAGTAAATTTTAGTTAAAAACTGAAAGAAGGATATAATTTCTTACTATTTTTTTTTCAATTTCGAGAAATTTTATTATCATTTTCATATTTCATTACAATTGATGTTCTATTTGTAGAATTTTCAATTCTTAAAAGTAGATTTAAAAAAATTTTTTTATTTATATAAAAAATTATTAATTCTCTTTGTGTTTTTTAGATTGAAAATTTATGAATCTCGTTCAATTTGAGCTGAAGAAATTTTCTGCTTCAATATGAATTATTAATTATTTCAAAATTTCCTGAATATAAAATTTTATTAACATAAAGTAAATTTTATTTTAATATAAAAGAATAATTTAATTTTTAACGATTTTTCTTCGATTTCAAGAATTAATATTATCATTTTTATATTAAATTATATTCGATGTTCTACTTAAAGAATTTTCAATTCTAAAAAAGTTGCTTTTTCATATTTTCTCTATTCATATTGAAAAGTATTGATGGACATTCTTAAAGTTTTTATGATTGTCGATTTATCAATCTCGTTCAGTTTGAGCTACAAAATGTTTCTGCATGAACATAAATTATTGATTATTTCAAAATTTCCTGAGTATACAATTTTTTTACAAAAATCATTCTATTCATAAATTTTTTTCAATTTTTTTTCCTTTATTGTGCATTCAATTGTATTTTCGGAATATTGAAATTTTTCAAAATTTATTACCGAAGTGTCTAAAAAGTTGTATTGATCCATAATTTGAAATTTTTAAAATATCAACAAGCTAAAATGAATTGAAAAAAGTATAATACATTGACGAAGTTTACAACTATTCATTATAATGAAGGGAAAATACTAGAAATCAGCAGTAGTGTTGATAAATTTATTGTCAGACAGAATGGACAAAAAAATGAATTTTTTCAATATTTAGAAAATTATTTGAACTTTCCTGTCTGTTTATTATATCATCATAAAAAGTGCCAAAAGAATTGGAATTTCGTTTTCAGAAAATAAAAAAAAATTTTTTCGATGTCTGACTATATAACCGGAATTTCTAAATTTGTCCCTAATTTTCGTATATTTCACTCACTGAGCATAGTAAAAAATCTCATGTTGTTCGATATCTCGAAACAAACAACAAAAACACTTACTACAACAGCACGATATCAGTACATGCCGAATTCAAGTGCGCTAAAAACAGGAATACATAAAACTTCCAAAAAACTAGTATTTCCCTTTTCCCTTTCTAATTTCAACAAAAAAGCATAACCTGTAACAAATTTTAAAAATGCGTTCATTAACGCGATCACGTTTACTTCATTAAAACAATTCGAAACACACGTGCAACAGGAACTGCATGGCAATCATTTCGAATGCAATGATATACATCACACAATATCATTGACAGTAAAAATAGCAATAAATGATTTACTCAAGAACATTCTTCCTGATAGTTTATTTTTATTATCAGCTTCTTTTTCACGCTGTTTTAGTAATGAAAACACGAATGTGATTTTTGTTGAGTGGATCGGACCTGTATTTGCACAATGTAGCTGGTATATCCATATACTGAAAAATGTACATGTTTAAACATTAATGATAGCGCTAGAACTAGTTCGACACTTGTCTGTAAGGAACAATAATATTATATAAATATACAACATACACTGTAACACTCGATATGATTATAACAATATTTACATGTGCATAATGACATATATATATATATATATATATATATATATATATATATATATATATATACATATATATATATAGTCACATCATTAAACAAAGAAACAATGTATACCTGAAGACTTTCATTAACATCCCAGTCACACTGTCATTCATATCTTTTTTATTTTTTTTTATTTTGTTCTTCAGCACGTATGATTAAAAAATATATACATTTTGAAATTTCAGACAACACGAATTATGGACAGTCTCAAAAATTTCCGATATTTGGAAGACTTAGTTTTTAAAACTGAATTTTTTATGAATAAATAAATGTTCATAATATTATTTCAAACGTGATTTAATGTTATCGAAAAAACAGTGTGTTTGACATTATTACGTTTTTCATGAAAACATTTTTGCGTTGTAACTGAATGTTCAGACAAAATTTGAAGATATATTATTGACAAAAAAGTATTCTTCTGGAGGCGTGAAAAATTCTGAACAAATTTTGTGGAAATTATTATTAAATTTAGAAATAAGCGAATTCACAAAAAACGTTCAGAAAACATTTTCATGCAATGTTGCAACTCAAGAGCATGTTTAGAGATTTAGAAACTCAAAAAATATTATAAGTTCTTATATATAAGAAATAATATTATATAATATTATAATATTTATAATAATAAAAAATAGTTATACCTATAGGTATAATTATTTTTTGGTCTCTAATGAAATTATTAGAATTGCCGATTAAGATTTTAAAGTTTCATGTACGTTTTAATAAATCAGGTTATGTAGAATTATAAAAAATTTATTGTTATAGATTAAAATTTTGAAGGAATTGATTTAGTTTTATTATCGTTATGAAGCTTAAACCGTGATGTTGCACCTAAATTTTAAATAGAGTAGAAATTGGGCAAACTCAAGTGACAAAAAGGTCAATTATTATTATCCAATATTCATTATCAATATTATTGAATACACATTCCAGTAACATTTCAACAATTTACTTGCAAAAATAATCATTTTACTTTACAAAGTACACTACCGTGAAAAAGTATAAGGAAAAGATATATTTTTTGAGTTTTTGATTTTTTTTTAACCGCATTTGATGATTGAATATTGTATAAAAACTAGATAACAAACTATTAAGTTATGATTTACAGTATGTTCATTACATGCAAACTTGGTATGAAAATATTTTAAAATACCGAAGAATATATGCTCTAATTTTTAAAAATATATTAAAACAATAAATTTAATAAATATCAATCAATATGAATAAATTTTTCGTTATAATATATAATTTATCTACTTTACAGCGCAAAAATAATGCTACTTAAAAATAACAATCTTTGGATCCTCTATATCCATCATTTTGACCAATAATAATTGATCAAATTGAAATTGTGGTACGAATTTGACAAGAAACAGTATTCTAATAAAGCAATAGATAGTTAATTAAATTAAATCAACATAAATCATCCAATTTCACAAGTTTTGTAATATTGATGATAAAAAGAAAATCCTAAAAAATTTATTTCGAAAAATTCTGTTATGTTTTTAAACGATTGAATTAGTGTAAACATTATTTCGTAAAAAAACAATTTTTGAAGAGTTTTTGATTATAGTAAAAGCTATTGTGTATGTGAACAAAACTGCAATACAGGAAAGTCAGATGCTTGATGCTGCAATTAATATAAAGTCAGAACTTGAATTTTTTTCTTCGTGTAAAACGTAATACATTATAAATATAAATTTTTAAACAATCATTCTCTGCAAATAAAAAATTTTACACAAATCATTACTGTAAAAACTTTATACTTATACAAACAATTTTTTTCGTTTATTCGATGGAATAAAATAACTATCCTCAGTGTGTTGAATCTAAAAATAAAACTAAGTTTTATCAGTATCGAGGGGTTAATCACCCATTTAATAAATAATTTCAGCCTAAATCGATGAGAATTTCCGACGAGCTAAAGTTTTTTATATACTTTAAATAACTTTTTGGAGAAGAAAGTTTTTTTTCCTCTCTTAATCAGTCAAACAGTCGGCATCGATAATATAATTCATGACTAGTTTATACTCAAACAGATTTTATATCATCTGAATTCTCCATTGTAGATAAATTTTTTCGAATTCTTCATTATTTTATACCTATGAGTGGCATTTACTTTACAATTAACTTCTACTATCGTTGAGAAATAACACGTTACTCAATACTCATACATGTCACAGACTGTGATTTTTAAAAGCGTTTCCAATCAAGGTATATTCGTGAGCGTTTAGTCGTGTTCAGTCGTGTTTTTGATTTAGTAGAGAACAGTTCGTTCCTCATGATTACGGATATTTACTTCCAGAAACGCCGAATTTCATCGCTTGAGTTATATTGTGCAGTGATTGAAGCTTCGTCGTGAATCAACCAGTAGATTTATCATCGAAGTGATCGAAATCGAGCCACATTTTTTCCGTCTTCTTGTTGCAATGCTGGTTGGTAACTTGGTAAGTATTCTGGAGTTGAAAAATCCACGAACTAATATAGTATATTTACGAATTATTCGATTAACAGCGTTTTTGATTTTATAAATGATAAATTAGTAAATTTTCTGTGAATTTAAGTAAATAAAGGTATTGATTCTACGTATGTATTCTCAGTTATAACGATGAAAATATTTAAAAGTTGTGGAAGAATTTTTTCAGTCTGTTTTATACTTCAATACTCAGCCATATACTCAAAAAAACTTGAACTTTCCTGAGCAGATTTTTCGACTTTCATCAAAAAGTTGCGTCGCTTTACTGTACATTTATTGTTGATTGTATATCGTAATTCAGACAAAAATTTTCGTCATTCAAGTAACATATGTTATTTTCAGAAATTGCGAACTTTTCTTACGAATTTCGGTTCGACAATTTTTTTTATACAAGCATTTCTTCAATTTTCATGCTAGTCAAAATTATCTCGAAGCAAAAAAAAATCACGTACTCAGTGACCCATTATAAAAGAACGTAAAAACTATCAAAAACAGATATAATCAGAAAACTTCGTTTTAATAGGTTCTAATGTAAGATTGCTCAAAGTTTCGTCATTTTTATAATGATTTTCCGGCGATATCTTAAGCATTAAATACCTGGAATTCCTATTTCTTGAAATAAAAAAATACGTTTTGAAAGATCAATGTACATTTATTAACATGACAAATCAAATTTTAAGTTATTGATGTTGCAAGTTTTTTTATTAGTGACACAAGTATTTATTGTTGCAACAAAAATACTATACGTTATTAACTATAAATTTTCTATGATTATTACATGTTACTTAAGTATTTATATAATAACTTTTATATAACTTTTCTTTATCTTTATTTAACTTCTAACTAACTAATCTTTTCTTTTCTAATAATCTAATCTTTTCTTTAACTATCTTTATTTTATATATATATTTATATAACTTTTCTAAAACAATGAATATTCAAGTATTAAAACTCTGAACTACAATTTGAGACTTTGCAAATTGAAAAACTGAAGTTTGAAAATTAATAACGTTCAATCACCGATTTGAAAGTTCAAATTAATAAGTATTCAAATTTGAATATTTCAGAAAAATCATGCATTGGGTCAACAATTTTCGAAAAAAAGTTATAAAGATTGAGAATTAAATATATTCAAACATGATTTCAATATTCGATGTTTCTAATTTGGAAAAAAGCAATTAAAACTGAAAATTTAAAGAGTTGTTGAATTTTGAAACACTAAATGTATCATGACGATTTGTATTTGGAAATCGTGACAAGTAAAGTAAGTAAATAAGGAACATCGAAATTTAATTAATACAGGATATTCATATTTCGAACAGAGTAGAATTAAAATCGAAAAACTGTATAATTCTGAATTTCAGTAACTCTAAACGGATTAATTTGCCACTGCAGATATTATTTCAATTTCAAAAATATTGAAATATAAGAATTTTCGGTTATTGAAATGTCCTGCAAATGTAAGATATTTGATATCGGAGAAATTTAGAATTTTCATATGTCTCGATATGTTGATATTATACTTTGAAGAAATACTTCGAAATTTTTCCGCTCAACAATCTTTTCTATGAGTTTATGAATCAGAATTGACGATTTTTATCTCGCCATCGGACAATCTTTTCTGATCATGGATAAGAAAAATCAAGTGTTATTACACTCTAAACGTAAATAAAACAAATGGGAAAGATAGAAAGTTTTCGGAATAAAAAAAAAAAAATCTTACTTCAAAAAATGTTTATATCTGTAACAACGTCGTTTGAAGTGAAAATTCCCCTGACTGAAAAATCGAAAGTATTTAACGAAAATATACAAAAAACACTAGTTGATATATTTTTACAATGTCATAACTTTCCAGAGTTTTTCCTGCTTATTAGTTAGAAAAATAAATTTAGTAAAATTTTCTGAACAGTATAATACGAATAGGTAAGTACAATTGCCACTGAATTATAATATCCTCATTTTTTATTCAGTTGAAGTTAATTACTGTACACCGATACGACAATTTTGCAGAAATAGATATTTATGCTACAAGGGAGAAAGAGGATGATTTCAACGAGTGTGAAGTTGGGCACAAGTGGCAGCGAGTGCCCAAACGCACGAGTTGGAATCATTCTCTTTCTCCCATGTAACATACAATATTTTTTCCCGTGCATGTACAAAAAAAATGGCCACTT
>JAPYZL010184797.1:0-11406 GCA_030522825.1 Platygaster orseoliae
TTACACTGGAACCTCGATATATGTCCCACTTTACACTGGAACCTCGATAAAAGACATATAGGGCTGACTTTACATTGGAACCTCGATATAAGACATATAAGGGTCACTTTACACTGGAACCTCGATATAAGACATATAGGTCGGACTTTACACTGGAACCTCTATATAAGACATACAGGGGTCACTTTACACTGGAACCTCAATATATGTCCCACTTTACACTGGAACCTCGATAAAGGTCCATCCGATCACATCACATCACACCACATCACATAACGCTTTTCACCCCCCCCCCCCACCCCCCAGGCGCCAGTTAAAAAGTTTCACTTCAAAAATGTATAAATAATCACCTGCAAATATCCCCTGGCGTCTTTCTCGTCCGACACCCACTGGATGATCTCCGTTATCTGGGCCTCCCACTGGGCGATCGCTTCCTTCTTGTTCCTCAGCTCTTCGTACTCTTCCTCCAGCTGCCTCCTCTCACTCTGTATCCTGTTGACGCTGTCAGTCATGTTCGTCAACTCCAGCACAATCTTCTTGTTCTCCTCGGCCATCAGCATCTTTTCCCTTTCGTGCCTCCTGTTCAACTCGGTTATCGTCTCCTCGCTGTCCGTCATACTCTCCAACCTAACTGCATCCAATTTGTCCTTGCTCATCTGGACCTCCCTCTCCAAAATCTCTCTCTTCGCCTCGTTTTCGTGCATTTGCTCCTGGAAATGACAATAAAAGTTGGAGCAATCACAAACCCAAAAAATATATTTTTTCGATCATATCCTTATATTTTTGCACGGTAGTGTAGTTCTAAATAAAAAACAAAAACTTACCTGAACACTCAACAAATCCATGTTGAACCTGCTCTGTTGCTGACTCAAATTTTCGTTGTACTGAACCTCCAGTTTCTCGACCTCCGCCTTCAGTCGATTTATTTCCTGCGTGGCCAGGGCGTGATTTCCACTAGTATCGTTCCCAATAGCTCGTTGCCGCACTTTTTCCATTTCTTCTTGCATTTGCTTACAATACTCTTCGCTCCTTTCGCGAAGTTTTCTCTCTTTTCCCGTTTCAGCCATGGCTTCCTCCACGCGATTTTCCAGCTCCCGGCGTAGTTTTTCCGCTTTACGAATGTCATGACGCAAGCTGTCAACCTTCTGCATCGCGACTTCGAGCTCTTCTTCTTTGTCCCGCACCTGACGCGAAAGTTTTTGTTTCTGCTGACGAAGCTCCGAGAGCTTGTCCGATACTTCCGTATATTCAGCCATTGCAAGCTTTCGCTGGCTCAGGGCGTCCTTCAGTTCCTTGTCCTGGAGGTTGAGTTTTTCCAGGGTGTCGAGCTTTTCCTTCACGGCCTCGTCTTTCTCAACGCGCAAAACCCGAACGAGTTTTTCCAGCTCCCGTAAACGAGTCAACTCGCCATTGTCCATGGGGCGCAGTTCGCGTGGCACTTCCAAGGATTTTAGTTGGGATTCCAGTTCTGCAAAAATATGCGAAATTTTTTTTTATTTCTTGCAGGGGAGCAGGCAGAAAAAATTTCGAGAGGGGTTTGTTGAAAAAATATACAAGGTGTTCCAAATTTTCGTATACAAAAAAAAGTGGGGATAGAAACCACTGACCAAAATTCAATAAAATCTCCTTCTTGTTTTTCTGAGTCGAAAATTCCTTTACCACTTTTCACGAAAATCAAAATCAAAAAAAAATTACAGTTTTAAATTTAGCGAATCTGATTGGTTAAAACTTTCAACTCGAATATCTTTTTTGGTTTTAAGGGGTTATATACCTTTTTCTGGAGAGAAATACAGGGTTTTTATTTATTTTTTTTTAATCATTTTCCTATATTTCTATTTAAATGAGGTATAAAATTTCATAAAGTACATCTCTTCTTGTGTTTTTGTATAAAATTTCAAGTGAAAATTTGGAAAATTGTGGAAGGTACACTCCTTGCCGCAGAACTCCTTTAAAAAAAAAATACTTTCGCGGTGAGCACGATAACTCGCTAACCACTACATCGATCAATTTGAAATTTGAAGGAGTTGTTTGTACTTACAATAGCTAGAGCATGAACGAAGGAATTTTTTTTCAGACACATCCTTCTATTTTTTTTTAGGCGGAAAACTCAATTTTTCAACTTTAGAAAAATCGACTTTTTTGGAAAAAATATCACTGTAACTATAAAAAATTTTTTGTAAAATCCTTCGTTCAAGCTCTAGCTATTGGAAGTACAAACAACTCCTCAAAATTTCAAATTGATCGATGTAGTGGTTAGCGAGATATCGTGCTCACCGCGATGATATTTTTTTAAAACAATTTTTGCGGCAAGGAGTGTACCTTCTCCAATTTTCCGAATTTTCACTCAAAATTTTATACAAAAACTTTCTGAAAGATGTACTTTATAAAACTTTTTATCACATTTGAATAAAACTATGGTGACATTATTAAAAAAAAATAATAAAAACCCTGTATTTTCCTAGAGAAAAAGGTATATAACCCTTTAAGTTTTGTAAAAAGTGGCAAATTACTTTTCGACTAAGAAAAATAATGAGAAAATTTTAGTAAAATTTGGTCAGTGATTTTTACCTCCACTTGTTGAACAAGCGCATTTATTGTCTAAATTTCAAACTTGAATAACTTTTTTGATTTTAAGTTTTATGAAAAATGGCAAAAGAAAAAAAAATTTTTTTATTTTTGCAAGGAATCTGCCATTTTTTTTGTATATGAGAATTCGGGACACCCTGTATAATATACTGAGAGCTAGAATATACTTTCTTCGAAGTTATAGGATTATTGAAATTCAGAGTTGCACATTTTTGATTTTAGTAGTTTAGCTTTTCATCATTTTCAAATTTTAAAGTTATGAATAATTTTTCTGTTTTTCTGGAACCTTAAGTATTTTTTATATTTTTTCAGTATTTATACAATTTGAAATTTTGTGATTTTATTAAAAACTTCTACAGAAATTTATAGAATACAATGTTCAAGGATTCAAGGTAATGTAAATTTATAGTATTATTATTATAGATTTGTAAGAAAAAAATATCTTCATAGTTAGAAAGTTTTTTTTGTAGTATTTTCGTATTGTTTGGTATTTATAAAATTTTGAAGTGTTTTCTGGTATTTTTTCAAATTTGAAGTATTTCTATGAATTATAGATTTCCTTTATAGGATGCTCTCGAAATCGAAGTTCTGAAGAGATTTAGTATTTTTATAGATTTTTGAAAAAATAATATCTACAAATTTCGAATGTTCTTTGGATTTTAGAATTCTCGTGTTTTTAACGAATTCATAAAATTTTGTAGTAGTTTATTGTATTTTTATAGATTTATATTCCTATGAATTGCTCTATGGATTTTTAAAATTTCATGCTAATTGAAAGTTTCATGGATTTTTCAGAAAACAATATCTTTTATAGAAATTTTTAGAACTGTGATTATTTCTTGTATGTTGTATTAATTTTTCGTAGATATAAGCATTTCGAATTTTTGAATAATCATGAAATTTTGAAGAATTTTTTAGTATTTTTTAGATTTCCAGTATTTTGTGAATTTGTACATAGATTTCTAAAATTTGATGCTGTATAATTGTATTTATAAATATTTAGTACATTTATACATTTTAGAGAAAACAACACTTACTAGATAGATTTCTTGTATTTTCATATTTTTTTAATATTCATACAATTTTTTAGTGTTCTCCAGAAATTGATGCTCTGAAATTCAAAGTTTTATTAACTATTCATTTAATTAGATTTTTCAAAATAGAGCTATTCCACAGATATATTTTATTTTCAGTATTTTTTCACTGTTGGAATGATTCGAAAGATTTTCTGATATTATTTTGAATTCACGAAAATTAGATACTCTAGGATCCGAAGTTTTTTTTAGATTTTTAGCATTTTTGTAGATTTGAATTTTTTATCATTCAGTGAGTGAAAATAATTTGTATATAAATTACATACTAACATACACATTTTTGATAATTTACACTTATTTTTCTTACTCATCATTTTTATTATCATTATTTTTTCATCTTTTTATCAATTATAATTAACTTCCCCAAAAATTTTTCTCAATTAAATTCACCCAAAAACCCCCCTCACCCATCCCCCCTTCAAATTCTCGATAGAATAATTTCTCAAATCATAAAAAACTCGTTCATACCACAATTCCGTTTCGTAAGAGTGTTAATTTCATCTTGGAGTTTCCTCATTGCACTGTTTGAATCAGGTGAAATCGTGGGTGAGGTGTGTCCGATTTGATTTTTCAAATCAGCCACTGTTTGCGCCAATTGCGCGTTATCCGCCTCCAAATCCAAAACTTTGATATTTTTATCCTTTTGCACATATGCCGAAAGAGATCCCAGGTCAGATATACAACTGTAAAAAAAAAAATTATGACTTTTTTCTGATACTTTAGAAAAATTAAAACAAATTTAGATGTTCATACAGTTTCTGAGATTTACCAAAAATAATTTGAATCCTTGAAAAAAAAAATTCGCCCCTAACAAGGAATTTTCTAAACATGTTTATATACCAGGATTTTGATTCTTATAAGAAATGACAAAATTCTTATAATAATTACAAATTTCTTATAAGGTCGACCTTAAAAAATTTTAATAAGAAAAAATTTTTTTACAGAAAATATTTAAATCTCGTACATTTCTTATGAACTGGAATGTTTATAAAAAAATTTCTATACGCATTTCTACAGGAAATAAAATTTTATAAGAAAAGTTTTTATTACAAGAATCTTAGAAGTTCGAACTTTTTTAAAAACGACGAATTTTAAATCATTGATAATAAATCTCAGAAAAAAATTCTCGTGTGATTTTTCAACATTGTAAACTTTGTGAACATCAAATTCAGTGTCTTTTTAATGAACATTCAGCAAGTTATGCATGATATTATGTGTAGATTAATTTACCTTCCTTGAGTGAAACTAAAACCGACGAACGGAAGATGTAACGCCGATAAAGCTGAGTTCGCAGCAGGAGGAACAGCATCGGAACTTCGAACATCTGTGTCATCGACATCAAAGTTCGAAGTGTCCGTAGGTGAAGAAACTTCAGGAATATAAGGTGCCGTACTATCACGTATCGTTTCCCAATTAACACCCTCAAACCACGGATGTTTCTTAAATAAAAATTTTTTTTCCATGTTTAATAATAATCCGAATAAAAATTTAAGATTATCCTCTTAATGGAATACTTATTGAAAACACGTTCGAAGAACTTCAACTTCAAATTTATTTAAGTCAAGAGACAAACATAAAATTTTTTATTTCGAGTTTAAATAGGAATTTTATTGAATATTAATTAAAGCAACATTATTTATCAGAGATTATTGATTCATTAACAAACTTTCGTTACCTTAAAATCTTCAATTCCATTTTGACCGAGTCTAAATTCCGAGCGACAAATTAATTTTCGCATGAGGTCCTTTGCATCTTCAGAAATGTCATAAATATCATCCGTTGGGAAATCAAAGCAGTTCTGAAACAATGTCAAATTTTTAAATTATTTGATTTAATTAATTTTAATTAATTTATTTCATTTTTTTAATGTCATTTACAACTTCAAAATAATACTTTTCACTTTTCTTTTAAAACTTATTCATTTTAAAATTTTGAAAAAATTAAGGAATTTTTCGTTTTTGACCCAAAAAACCTTATTTTTCAATTTTGAATTAACAATTAAAAAAAAAACCTAAATCAAAACATTAGTTTATATTTATACAAATTTTGTAAACTTTTTTATGCTTGTTCTCAGAATGTAATTGTAAAAAAAGAAATCCGAGAAAATAGCGTTACATAAAAAGAAAATTTAATTATATTTATCTTAAAATTCAAAACATCACCATAATAAACAACTCAAACGAAAATTCTCAATTTCCACAATTTGGTTCCAGCAACCAAATCATTTATAAATTATGGTCCAACCAAAGTTTTTGTTATGACAACAATCATTTTCGTTATGAAAATTCAATATGAGTTGTCATAATAAAAATTTCCTTTGGTCCATATTTCACTAAATAAACGATTGCTGGAACCACAAATTTCTTTCTGTGCAGAACGAAAATAGAATCCTAAAATTACATTAAATCTTCCAAAAGATTCAAAAAATATTTTTCGTGCGTTTTGAATTAAAAATATTACTTTTTCCCCTAAAAAAAACAATCCCTAGCCCCCTCCAAAAAAAATGCTAAAATTTATAACAATTCCAAACTCTTCGTAAATTTCAATGCCTTCATAAACTTCCTTTCACTAATTGATCGGCGCAGCGAAAGGTCAACCTTATATAGAATAAAGTAAAAGCACCCGGAAATTCCGACCTAATGACAATGTGCATGCAAAAAGAGAAGGGAGGGGAGGGATGCGTTTTATGTAACATTTTCATTACGCTTGAGAGCATCGAATCGCTATCTATAGTCCGTTCGTCGACCTTCTAAAAAGGCTAGTTGAATAAAAGTATGGTAAAACTTCATCAATCAAAACCCAAATAAACAACACATGAATTTTTACAATAAAAAAATCAAGATTCTATAACTTCAACTCTATTCAATTGCAAAAATTTTCCGAAGATATTTTATTTGGGAAAATGTACCGTTTCTTTTTTATAAAAAATAAATAAAATTGAAAGGTAAAAAACGTACCTTATGGTTCATTATTTTCCCATAAGTTTCGACTAGAGATTCAGCATAGAACGGAGTTTCTCCGTAAAGCATTTCGTACATGCAAACCCCAAGAGACCACCAATCGCACTCGGGACCGTATCTCCCTTGACCATCTTCCATCGCCTGCAAAATAAAAAGGGGCACAATGAAAGCGCCCATTGTAACGTCGCTCAAACTAAAACAAATGTCCCGATTATCGACAGTGCCCTTATAATCAACACTTTTCATTAAAACCAGATCTACCGCGACTCGCTAAAATCCCTGAGATCCAATTCACTTCAACGCAGTTTATTCATTTATGAATCTTGTGAATATTTACACAATTTATCAAATTTTGACTTTCAAGAATAAAAACTGGAATTTCTTCAAATTCGTGCGACAAAATTTGATGCAACGGGGTTCAGGAGAAGAGCCCCGGTGGGGGTTAAAGGGCGAAGCCCCCCGTGTAACGTAATATTAAACTAAACAAAAACTAAAAAATTTCAGAAAATATCACAAAAACTAGTGGTACCAATCAAATTTGATTGACTTCAATTAACTTTGAATCATGATTTGAGTATTATCAACAACTGTTTGAATTATTTGTTCGGGTATGTTCGGAAATATGCGGGTATGCTCTCGGTTATGTTCGTAAAGGTTCGTGTATGTTTGGAGTTATTCGGGGATGTTCGAAAATATTCGGGTATGCTCTCGGTTATATTCGTTAAGGTTCGTGAATGTTCGGAGTCGTTCGGGGATGTTCGGAAATATTCGAGTATGCTCTTGGTTATGTTCGTAAGGGTTCGCGTATGTTCGTAAGGATTCGTGTATGTTCGTAAGAGTTCGGTATGTTCGAGTAAGTTCGGAGTTGTTCAGAAATATTCGGGAATGTTCGGGTATGTTCAGAATTGTTCGGGTATATTCTATGTAAAATCAGACAATGAAATTTGATGCAACGGGGTATAGGGGCAGAGCCCCGGTGGGGGTAGAAGGGCGAAGCCCCCTGTATAACATAATATTAAACAAAAAAAAACTAAACACTCCACTAATTAATTAAAATGACGATTGTTCAACATCAAAATAATCATTTGAACGTCAAAACTCTACAAAAATTAAGGTTATGTTTATTCTAAAACACGAATTAAAAAAAAAGGTCTTCAATTTGTTCATACAAACCTCATAGGTTTTTTTAGAGGGAAAAATCAGCAATGCAACAAAATCTGGAAATAAAAAGCAATTAAAAAATGTGTATCCTCACCCTGAGAATTTCCGGGGAAATGTAATCCGGAGTGCCGACGGCGACGTTGCTCTGTACGGTGCCATCCTCGAATAGACGTAGACAGGACCCAAAATCCGCGAGCCTAATGTGTCCGTTGGCGTCGAGGAGTACGTTATCAGGCTTGATGTCGCGGTGTACGTACCTCAGGTCGTGGATCGAACCGATCGCGAGCACCATTTCCGCTATATAAAAACGCGCCATGTCCTCCGGTAAGCGGTCCTCGAATTTGCTCAATAGCGTCAGCAAATCCCCGCCGCAATAATAATCCATTACCAAGTACTGCGCGAAAAAAAAGGTTGACGCAGGTTAAGGTAGAGATTTAATACCAAAATTATTTATTTTCTCAATAAATATCATAATATTGTAAAAAATTCTGAATTCTAAAATATGAACAATGGCTTCCTCAGAACGAAAATTACCAGGTTATTGTCATCCTGAAAGGCATAATGAAGGTTTGTGATCCACCGTCGATCCCCGTACACCAAAACATCGCGTTCCTCGCGAAAACAAGCCGTCTCAGCTCGTTTCAGCATTTCCCACTTGTTCAAAATTTTCATGGCGAAAACCTTGTCCGAGCCCCTCATTCTCACCACGCACACTTCCCCGAAAGCCCCGCGACCTATCACTTTGACAATCTCAAAATCCTCTCGTGCTAATTGCAAACCTTTTATACAGCTCGCTACTGGTTTTACTGTAACAGGACAAATTTTATATGCCATGAAAATTGGTCTATATTATTTATTTAAAAAACTATACATTAAATGATATTTTACTTTTTACTGTAATTTCACAAAATTCCATAACATGCCGAAAAATTTTTTCCTGGAGTCAACTAACATTTTTTTAGAAGGAATTTTATGAAAATCTCATATTCATAAAATTAAATTCGAATGAACGTGGTGCTTAGATAATCCTGATTATTTTTATTTGAAAAATACATTCAATAATCGATAATATGTTAAGAAATTGCTGGAAATGAAACTCACCAAATTCGATGAAATCTGAGACGGTTTTTTCACGGCGTAACGAGGAATTGCAACATTCGTCGTAGAGGACTAGGAGAATGTCGACAAGGGTCTCGATGGAAAATGTATGGCCGGCTCTGCCATCGACGGGGCCGCCGACGAACATTGCCTCCAACTGGCGCAACCTGCTGTTGACGCCTAAAACAATTATATAACAAATTATTTTACAACAGTCATTAAATACAAAATAAAAATCCCGAAATCCAGGGCTAACCATATTTTTGAAATATCAATAATATGGAAATGAAATCATAGAAAAAATTTACGCGTTAAATTATTTTCTTATAAATAGAATCTGACTGAACCTAAAAAAAATTATTTGTTATAATGAAAAAATATTTTTGTATCTTGGTTTTCAATAAAAATAGCTTTCTAATAAAAACATACAAAAATGTTTAATATAAAACAATTTTGAGCAAATGCCAAAATGGAAAAATACAATTGCGAAAACTTTCTTTTGCGTCTAAAATTTTCGCACAACCTTGTAATAATAAACATAAATTTTTTGTGAAATTCCATTATATATGTGTTTTGTGTGATTATTATGAGTTTTTTTATAACAATTCATCCATTATTATCAATATTTCCACGTTGCAGATTTCACTATTTCAACTGAATCGTTCGTGTTTACATTCCACAATACTTACATATTTCTTCACTTTCACATGAATCATTTTTGAACTTGCCAACTATGCCATCTCGAAAATTGTCTTGATATTTCAACTCGCGTAATTTTCTTCTTTTTATTACAACAGACATTTTCCTTAAATTTTTAAAAGATGAAAAAAAAACATTACATTTTTAAAAACAAAAGAATAACGTTTCATGTTGATTCAATTTCAAATTTATCAAAAATTTATAAAAACTTGGAACACAAAAATTATCATTTTTTTTTTTTAATCATAAAACTTGTGAAAGTTTTGAACCATTGACTTCAATTTTGTAGGAACGAATAAAAAAATTTTTTGTCTGAAAATTCGGATTTCGATTTGGACAAAATTCTTTTCAAATTTTGGTTCTACATTCTTGTTTTGTTAATCCTTAAAAAAAATTCATGATTCCAATTCCAAAACCTATACGAAATTCCAGGAATTCCAAGAATCCTCCAAAAAACCAAAAACCCAAAAAATTCACCATTTATGGAGTGACCCTTGGGCATTATGTCCGGTGGATTGTGACCGTAATGGTGCGATTGGTCCGACATTTCTCTTTCCGGTGCAGCTTTTCACCACTTTTCACGGGCACTTACACCAAAAAAATTTCCCTGCTCCGGCCTCGTCATCGTCGCGTTTTTTCCGCTGCGCTGCGGAAAACAAAACAAAATACTCGTTCCATTCGAAATCCACCAATGTTGATTCCAATATTTATTTGAATCGCGACAAAGCGCGAAGCGAACGCACTTCTAAAAATACTATCGGTCTCAAATACGGAACATTCCTCGCAACATTGAAATTCGCTCCACCCGAATAGTACAAAAAAAAACCATCCAATAGCGGCGCGAGATGCGCAAATTCCACCCCGCTAAAAATTCAACAAGATTAAAAGAAAAAAAAAATATTGACGTTTGACGTTTTTTATACATTAGAAACTATAATGATGAATTTCTAATGATATAAATCTATAACTTTCATCATATAATAAATTAATCATTTTTTCGATTTGGTTCATGGAGAGAAATTTTTGGTTACATAAACCATTGATTCAGTAAAATATGAGCCCACCAAAGTTTTGGGTAGTACAACCAAAAATTTAGGTATGATAACCAAATAATTGGTTATTGCTACCTAAGTATCAGTCATAAAAATTGAGCATTAGTTGCTATAACAGAAGTTTTGGTTGAAGTACCCAAAACTTTGGTGAATCCATATTTTACGAAATCAATGGTTGTTGTAACCAAACCATTGTTCTCTGTGTTGGACAAATGAACAATGCAGGTTTTTAATTGATTTTAATATTTTTGGATTTTAGTGAAAATCCAGTGATTTTTTTTGTTCTTTTATAAATTTTAAGAAAAAGTTGTACAAATGGAAAATTTAACGTTAAACTAACGAATGACAAATTTCAAGCAAAAAATTTGCATTCAGTGGTGCCAATTTCACGGAGCTATCAACTTCTGTAATTATTAAAAACTTCTGTGAAATGGGCAATATGAATTTTGTTAGTCGATAATCATTTCAATAATAATTTCCAAACTTGTAACTTTATGATGAATTTTCAATTAATTTAACCTGAAGGGTATAATAAACAAATAATGGAGGAACAGGGAAATTTTTATAAATTATTCAGTATTTTGAGTTGTCATCCATTTTCAACTATTCGATAGAAATCTCTGCATTTTCATGTTTCAAAAAAAACACACAAAAAATTAACATACAGGGTGCGCCACCAAAATCCGGACAAATTCAACAAAAAATTCATTACAAATATTTGTCATGAATAAATTTATTTAAAAAAAAAACTTTTTA
>JAPYZL010184814.1:0-10724 GCA_030522825.1 Platygaster orseoliae
GTCATGAGTACCAACATAACGCCACCAAAAGATCACAAATCGAACATACGTAGCCCGCGAAAATTCAAAATTCGCGATACTTTTTGAACAAACCTCGTATTAATAATAAGTGATCCAAAAGCACAACTATTTTCCACGGACTGTTTCTGATTAATTCAACATTTTTTCAACTCGAAATGAAAAAAAAAAAAAAATGTAATGCGTATTAATAGGTTAAACATGCGAAAATTCAAGTTTGAAAATTATGATTTTCCGGGAAAAGCGAACCGGTGTGTGACTAGAATTGCTCGAACCCAGACTGACAAAAATGAAGTCCCACGTGTGATCCTGTAATCACTCCAATATAAAAAACATGTACGAAAAATTGTTATGGGTAACGATATCACTTTCATCACTGTAATAGATATTTGCCCTTAGTGAGCAAATGCGAAAGGTTTGGTTATTTTCATTGTAACATATCGAGGCAGAAGCCCTCACTTCTAAATTTTACGTTGAAAATCCTTGTTCGAGGATACGAATATTTTTGTGTAAACTTTCAATTAACTGCCTCTGACCAATTTTTATGATTCCTGAAACCATTTACATTTCATTTATATCTATATATACGGAGTCTATGAAGAAATAGATATTGTATTGAAATTAGATACAAAAAGCAAAAAGAAAAAAAAACAGTAATTGAAGGGTCGGCGGTCAAAACCGGCCAAGTGACATTTCAATAAGGCAGCTTTTTAACGTGTTATACATAAGAAACCCGCCTTATCGAAATGTCACTTAGCCGGTTTTGGCCAACAACCCTTCAATTGATCAAGCTGAAATTACATTTTATTTAGGAATGTATGATGGGAAGAAATTCATTCCAATCCGTTTTTGCCAAAACCATTTTTCATGAACAAATATCAGTTTCAAAAAATATTTTTTTTAAATGAGGCTCTTCTAATACAAATTTTTTTTTGTAACAAATGATATCGGTAATTTTCTTACAGTTTTTATCAATGAAAAATTTGTATCGAGTTTCTTCTAGAAAGCGATCTCCAATTCTTTCATCGAGCGATTTTTTATAAATTATTTTTGTCGTGTCATTATTTATATTACTATCAATGTAAGAAAAATGGAAGAATATATATAGTGGATTTAAAGAAAGCTTCAACCAATTTAAAGAAATCATTAAAATATAATAATAAATGTTTTATGAAAAAGAATGAATTATTATACAATAATAATTATATCCTATCAAAGTGGTCGGACCAAAATCGGACCAAGTTCGAACCATTTTGTGGTCCACTTTTTGTCCAAAAATGATCCGAAAGTGGTCCAACATGAAAAACTTACCTCTGAGCAGTTTTTATTGCATGAAATGTTTGGCTAGCTCATTTAATATCGCCAGTCATTATTTGCGTCAGAAAAATGAGGTTTTTTTAGTGTAGATATTAATATCAGTTTTATTATGAATGTAGGTAATGCAGGAATCTCGAGGAGACGACAGAAATATAAAAATCTTGGATTAAAAAAAAATGATATTAAAATTGTGAATAAAAGTGTCATTTATTATGATTGTGCAACCTTCATCAACTTTCAAGGTATATGAAAGTTATTCACAGACCATAGAACACAAAAATACGATCTGACCGAAATCGGACCAAATTCGGACCAAAAAATTTTTACTCAAATTTTGAGCTACCAAAAGTGAAACATTTTTTATATTGTTTTTATTTTATAATGCTTTATTATTGTTCTACACGCTTTAATTTATGCATTTCGAGAATTCAAACGTTATTACGAAAAAAAGTATCAAAAATCTACATGCAAATTCATTAGTATTTGTGCATAATTTTTTCCGGTTACATACATATATCATTATTATTTTTAGTATTTTTATTACTTCCTCGAACTATTATGATTTTTCCCGCCAGAATCTGAACAAGAATCTTTTCAGGAAGTTTTTTACCTCATAATATTCATAATTATTTTTGAAAAATTAACAAACTCATCCTGTTTTTGTTTGATTTATGAAGAACTAAGAAGTTACACAATAAAAGACTTTGAAAAATAGCCTGTCATAGAAGCAAATTAAACTGGTGAAAAATCAGACTTAAAATATTTCATTAAAAGAAACCTGGATCTTGCGAATCGGTATTGTTATAATGCCATTATCAAATCAACCTAAAAAAATAAAATTAATAGACCTCGTTCCTCCAAGAAACATTTTTCAAAAGTCAATGACTCAAAAAATATTTGTGCAGCAGAATGTCACTGACCAATCATTAGAATATTGACTCGATTTGATGATTTCATTGTTTTGTCTGGCAAACAAATTCCCATACCTCATGTGACAGTTGTACAATTTTTTATAGATTCTCGTCCAGCAAATAAAAGCTATTACTATTACTTTTCCCTAAGCTCTACAAGTAGTAATTGAATCATCTTTCGAATGGATTGTGGGTCTTGAAGACGCATTTTCGGTGGAATCAAGGTAAAGGAATAAGGGAAGGTCGTAGAGTAGCGTAAATGGGGGATGATCGTCGTGGTAACACCCGAGTAAATGCAATGGGATTCGAAGGGAATTCAGTGGGACCCTAAAAGGTGACCTGACGTTACGAAATCTCTGTGTTATTCAACTAACGGAAAAAAAATCGATTCTTATGTACCATAAGAAAAAGTAACGCACAAAAGAATCTATAAAATTAATAACGTCCTGAATTCTGTTCATAAACTTTCAAAATTTCAATTTATTCTGTGATAGTTATAGAAACAAAACAGGTAATAAAAAAAATGCAAGGTAGCAGACATAAATAAATCCATAGAAATATTATATGAAAATCTTTAATATTGTACTGCTCCTCCACTTATGATAACAATAAATGAATTTGATCACTCCGAGCCATATTTTCCAATTATCATATCACATCATTTTGATCCTTATCAGGTCATCATCAGGATCTTCAAAAACAGATAAAAAACTAAATAAAACAACTTTTACAGAAAGAATTCCTATAATAATAAAAAAAACTAAAAATTTTAAGAAAAGCAATGTCTTAAAAAAATGATTGACAAATAATGCAGGGCCAATAAAAATATTATCAGTGTAGAAAAATTAAAAATAAAAATATCTAAGCACTTTTCCCAAAAACTACCAGTTACTTAAACATATCCAAATATATGTAATAGATAGTACGCTAATTCTTCGTACACTGAGAGAATAATTGAGTAATTTTGACTAAAAAATATATAAATAGAGGATTGAGATGAAAAGTAGTAAAAATTATTAAAAAAAAAAAAAAAAAAATTAGAATCAACAAAAATATAAAATCTGAAAAAATTCAGCATTTCCAGTAAATCTTCAAATTCAGTGTATCATTAAAATATTGATTGAATTAACTAGAGTTTCTTTTACACAGAAAATAAATTATATTCATTGATAAAAAAATTCTCTGAAAATTATATGACTTTTAGAAAATATTGCAAAAAGTCAGATAATTCCTAGGAAATACTTGATTCCGGTAATTTTCTAGTTATAACTTCAGGAGACTGTATAAAGTCTGAAAATCATTGCAATGTAAAGTAAAAACAATTTCTTTCATTCCCAACATTTTTTAGCTTTGGGAAATTCATCATACTGCAATAATAGTAAAAATTCTGTGATACTTATAAGACTTTTAAAATATTCTTAAAGTTTTGAGGATTTTCTCCATTTCAAATAATTATAATCAATGACAATAATAAGATTTGCGTCAAATCTTTGAAGAGTATTAGAAAATCCAAAAGCTTTGAAATGAGCATTTTTTTGTTAAAATATTTCATGGTTTATGAATATTCTAAAAACAGAAGCAAAATTCCTCATGCTCTAGAATTTGTGTCAATTTTTTTTTTTTTTTATTTGAATTAACGATTTTATGCAAACACTATCCATATTTTGAAGTTTTAGAGGATTTCTAATTGCATTTTTAAGCACCTCGGTAACATAATTTTTCCTGCGATATACGAAGATATTATCGCATTCACAATAAGGCTAAATGCAAGGCAGCAACGAAAACTATACATGAAAATGAATTCCGGGGACGTTTCCTCCACAAGACCAACAAAACGATAATGAAAGTATAAAACAAACTAACATTACACACTGGAGCTAACTGACAAATGCTGTCAAACAAGTAGTGTAAACAAGTGGCACAGGAGCACCAGGGCGGTGAAAAAGAAAAAAAGTGTAATGTGCCTCAAAGGCACGAGCACAATATAAAGCAAACTAACAATACACACTTCAACAAACCTTAGGGAGATTGAGGTTGGATCTCCATTCCATTCGTACAGTACCGTTCACGGTAGGTACTGACTGCGGATTGGAGACAAATGCAACTACGAACTCACGCTCAATAAGACATCTCCAACCAACTTCTAGACTGCGAGAGGCGCTCTCCCGGGGAGCCTCTGGTGGCATGGCTACGAACTACAGGTTTCGAGGCTCGCAGCTAGAGAAATTGGTGTGTACGCATTCTTCAGTGATTCTACAGACGGCATGCGCATAGTGCAGTTTTTCGTAAAAATTAAACTTGTTTGATGAAAAATCAGAATGAAGACGGTTTGCTTTGAATGTTACATTTGTGAATAATGTAAATATCAGTTATTTTGTTCTATTTTAGTAAAATTGCGGATATCTACAGTTGCAATCAACAGAATATTACTTAATATTACTTTGTATAATAATAAGTTTTGAATAAATAATTAAGAAGTACCGACAACTTTCCTCTTTTTGCTTTGAAGATTTTCGATTTTCATAGCAATTTTCACTTCCATAGTTATTGAAATATTAGAAAAGAACTTTTTTCATAGATAGATGCAAAATGCAAGATCTGAGGATTGAAATATATTCTAAATGAGCAATCCCATTTTCGGGATGAATTGGTCAGAAAAGTACATTTACTTCAAGATTTTCAAATTTCCCTATCTTGGTTATCTGGTTGCAAGAATATAATTAAAAATTTTTTTTTAATCTCAAAACGAAAATTTTTTTTTATAGACTCATTCTGTATATATGCAATTTAATTTTTACTTTTTAAGGGCACTGAGTTATAGATTATTGTTTTTTTTTTCATAATTATTTTCGAGATTCCAAATTTTATTTTTTTCAGAATTTTTCTACTGTATTTCTTGTTATGTTTAAGATGTTATATTCTTGCAAAATAGAAGGAATGGAAATTTTCATTATCATTCTTTTATTTAAAATGTAAAAGCATTTTTTAATTATATATGTATATACATCAAAGGCAGAGGCAGAAAAAATTTTCGGGATTTTCGGCAAAGTTTTTTTGTAAGCTTTTTAAAAATTTGAATGGTTGAAGTACTATAAATCTCGGAATTTTTTCTGGAAAAACAGTACCGAGTCAGCGTATATGTATATCATTAGAATACAATGCGGCAATAATTAGTTTATTGAAAAAAATTCTCGAGTTTTACAAAAATAACTGATATTCTTATAAAAAAAACTTTAATAAAATTAAAAAAATTGTGGCGTTTTTTCAGGTCGTAGAACTATCGGATTTATGTACTTCAACATTTAAAAATAATTTTGTTGTAACAAAAACATGATGACAGGCTTTCTTTCGATTGATATACATAGACAATCTTTGCTTCCAGAAGCTTGTGTCGAAAAATACTGACTACTTGCAAATTTAAAATTTCTACATATCTCTAAATATTATACAGTATGGTTTTATTCAATATATTTCTATTGTAGCCATCATTGGTATATAATATAGTAGTTGTAGCTGTATGGTCTAGTGAATTTTATACATGGGCAATTCCACAGAAATCAGGAATCGCATAAAAAACTCACTTTTCGATATTACATTATTCACACTTACAATATTAAAAGAAAAATAGTGTCATATCTCACATCTTTTAAGAAACAGTCTTAAACTTCACATTTTTTATTCTTCGAGGCAATACATTCTCATTTTATGTTCTTAAACTTTTTTCATAATTTTTTTGCATACTTTTTTGCATTTTTTGACCCAACAAAATCAAAAAACTATTTTGTATCTAAGCGTTCAAAAAAAAAACCTCTCAGTGTTGTGTTTGCAAAATAAATATGTTTCAACTTTCAAATAATAATGTTTTTTTTTAATGGGAAGTCTACAAACTATTTTGACCCCATAATTGTGGGGAATCAAATAAGAATGTAACGTTAAAGACTTTTCTGTGTAACGTTAATGACCGCATATTTTGAGTTACGGAATAAAGGCTACAAACTCTTGACGAAGAGTTGCACTACCTCCAATGTCACTTTCAAAAAATGTAACGTCAAAGACCATTGAAAACTTGATGTATCTTCAAAACAGCTGATTATAGAAAAAAGTACATATACATAAAATGAAGTTCTTGTCGCCTACTTTCATGTACGATTCGAACTGTTAATTTTTTTTGTAATGTATAGGGCATATGGACCAAAACATTTATGCAAGCGACTATAACGTTATACATAATAATTTTGACCATAATATGTATAGTAGTGCTTATGAAAAAAAGTTATATTATGATAATGTAAGGTAAATGCCCATATCTTGTATATTGAGAACTCTTATTTACTAAATTGTAAAATACAATTTGTTAAATACTTTTTACTATATATCAATTTATAATTGTGATATTGGACATCTTACTATACTGCATGGTGAAAATTAATATATTTATAGCTGAATGTATTGTAATATAATATGAAAAATTGAAATAATATCGTAGATTTTCCTAGAATATAGATATTATTTCAATATTTTAATTACAAATTACTAAGTTATTATGCTCAGTGTATCTTCCTGTTTGTTAAGTATCTTCTCAATGAATATCATTTCAGAAACTTGTCTGTTTAATGAAAATCATTTCAGAATCTTGTCTTCTCAATGAAAATCATTTCAGAAACGTTACTTCGAAATCTATTCTCTTTATGTAATATTAGTTTTCATACAGTTAGTATCACATAAAATTTGCCTGATGCAAATTAATGTAGGAATGATTTCTTTCAGTAATTTTCGTTTCATTCAAACAAATAAGATAAATCAAAAATATGAACTTATCATGAACTGATTTGTACTTTTGGAGTAAACTGTTAACGTGTTAACTTACTTTTACTTTCAAACAAAATTTGTTAGTCTGTCCAACAATAAATATATTATTATGTACTGTATAAAAATGAACTAAATTTACTGGAGAAAATATATATATATATATATATATTGCATGTGCATGCTAGTTATATCGAATTTGTTAATATGAAGACAGGTACAAATATATAAATGTGAAAATGTACAGTAACATCAGTTACCAAATAAATAAATTTTGATTCAATATTTTTATTTCCATTATGTTTGAGATAACATTGATTTATTCTGTTGTATTATACAATATTTTTTTCAGAATCTTAAATATACAGATTAAAAAAATTATTTTCATAAAAATGTCAAATATAGTAGGAAAGATTGAAATTTTTTTGTGAAACTTTACAATTTTTTCATTTTGTGACTTTCCATGATGTTCGATCTTGTGACATTTTGATTTTTTTTTTTTTGATGACGTTGATTTTTTTCTTATTTCGTGACATTGTTTTTTGTGCCTTATTTTGATTAGTAGGGAATAAAATTCATCAAAGTTAAATTCAATTAGAAATAAATCAAATTTAAAATCAAGTTCAATAAAATAATAATAATTAGAAATAATACAAATTTATTTTATTATTTTCTAAAACGAAACATTTGTACAAAATTCATTTAACATTGTTACTACGTTATTTTTACTAGACCAACACATTACTTCTAATTATCCTCAATTCTAAAATATATAATTCCATTTGCCTCCAGTTTATATGTAAATTTTAATCTAGGGTTATCAGAAATTAAAAATTAAGAACATCTCATAAAAAAAAACATTTCATAACTGTTTTTTAAGATCCTGATGAAAGTCAAAATATCGCTGATGTAATAAAAATTAGAAAATATTGCTCAGAGTGATCATTTGTTGATTTATTCATCCCAAAAAGAAAAAAAAATATATATATTCATAATAATTATTTTAAGTATTTTAACCAATTTTTTTGTCTATGAACTGCGATTTCAGAATTTGTACTACTCGCCGAGATGAATTTAAAAAAATGCAATGTTTTCAGTTCTTTTGTGTTTTTTTGCGTATGATTAATTATGCCAACTTCGTTGAATATTATATATTTTTAACTGTACAATGGGGAAGAAAAAAAAATGGGCGAATTTCCGACCATCCGAAACGACGCAACAGCTGCTGAAAATTCGAGTCCAGCGTTTCGCGCCCGGCTGATTTTGCCGGCACGTGCCGACATTCTGTACAGAATGTGTCGCATGTATATTTTACACGTACATGGAACTGACCATCGAAGGGTGGGAACAAGTCCAGCCCTTTGCAATACACTTTCTTGAATTTCGGCCCGAGATTCCGAGCTCTCAGAAATTTTTGTTCTTGCATCACCTTTTGCTTTTAGCTCCACTTTTGACACGTGACAGAATCAAGGGGAGATGGGGGAAAAGTAACATCATAAATTATTGCTCTGCTGTAGTTTCAGAGTATTCGCATCATTCTTCAAGGGATCCGGGAAATCTAACGAAGGAAAACAAAAAATGTAAGGGTCAGAAGTGAAATTACTCAAACCTTTTTTGAAATATAACGTTTTTTTCAGAAAATTAGTCAAAACTTGAGTGTAGAGAAAATAGCATTTATTATTTTAGAACCTGAAAGGTTTGATACTTTAATTGAAATTTTGAGACTTCTTATTAGTATGAAAAAATTTTTTATTATGAATGTGAACTATACACTAAGAAGTAAATATAGTACCTACTAAAATACTGTGTTATACTTTGTAATTACTCAGAAACATTGTATTTTTTTAGATAATTATTGCAGTTTTTGTCACATTATGCAGTGAATATTGTTAAATGATATTGTCGTAGTAGATATAATTTTCTGAAAACTCTTTTTATATAACTGTAACAATTAATAAAATGAGAGCATTCATATAATATTGTAAAATCTAGAATATACTTTAACGATGTTAATAACTACAAATTTCAGTAATAAATCAAGATGATCGTAAAATTTCAGAATATCCGCTACAAATTTTAAAATAACTAGCAGATTTTTTGAAAAATAAGGCAACGTACCTGGAACTAAGAAAAAAATCTAATACTTTTCGACAAATCAATAGTACAAAGTACTAAAATACTGTAATTTTTACAATATTATTGCAGATTTTCTCATCTTCATTTAACTTATAACATTATTGTATAGTGAAAATTGTTACATTGTACAAATTACTAAATGCATGCGAGTTTTCAATAGATAATATTAAAAAAATCTAAATATTCAAAACGAAAATTGTACTATGTAACTAAATCGTATATTCTACTATACTAGTTCGCAGAATTTTATATCTGTGTTCATTGAAATATTAGTTCAATTATAAAGACATTATTTGTTTTTTTTTACTTCGTACATTATGGTTTCTCACATTCTAAGAGAAAAAAACCAATCAATATTAATATTAAGTGAACATTTACATAATATTGTACGATCTAGAATATATTCAAACACTTCTTATAATATAAAATTTTCGTAAACAAAAACCAAGAAAAATAAATTTTTGGAATATTCGGGACATGTTCCAGAAAAACTGGTAGTTTTTTCGAGAAAGAAGGAAAATATCGTATACACTATATTATTGTTAGTCACTTGGAAAAAAATCCAGCACTTTTCGACATATTAATGTACGAAGTACTAGTGTATTGTAATTTTTACAATGTGATTGCGGATTTTATTTTCTTCTTACTTATTGCAATATTGTATAGTTGAAACTGTTATATTGTATAAATTACTAAATGCATTTCGGTTTTTGATAAATAAAATAAGAAAAGTTTTAACGTTTACAATGCAATTTTGCATATAATAAGAGAAAAAACTGCACCAATAAGTATTTAGCGAACATTCATAATATAATCATGTAAAATTGTTAACATACATGTATGTTAACGATGTTAATAATTAAAAATTATGATAAAAAAATTGAGAGAATCATTAATTTACAGAAAATTCAGGCCATATAAAAAAAAACCAAAAAAAAACTGGCAATCTTTTTGATAGAGGAAAAATACAATATACTAGGAAAAAAATCTTTTACTTTTCGACAATGTTATGTACCAAGTACTAGAATACGGTAACTTTTACAAAATTATTACATATTTTGTCATTTTCATTTTACTTATAACAATATTTGTACGATTAAACGAACTTACCTGTAAGCGAAGTTCTATCGTAATTATACGATCTGTCTCGTCCGAAGAGATCAATATTATTACTTGTAGTAACGCCAGTTATTCAATCTAATCACAACATATTTACAAATCAATAAAATTAAAAATAAAAGTATGTCTGTGACATTTCAGCCTCTTGTTTACTCGCGTATTCAACTTCATTACTTTACAATCTAGGATTAAATCCTCCTTCAGGGTGGGAAATAGAGATGGGTTTGATCTCTTCGGACGAGACAGATCGTATAATTACGATCGAACTTCGCTTACAGGTAAGCTCGTTTAATCGTACAATTATACTCTTTGTCTCGTACTCGAGATCAATATTATTACTTGTAGATGTTTACAAATGAAAGAGTGATTTGATCCTACCCCTTCGAATAGACAAGTCACAGAATAAATATTAACATT
>JAPYZL010184830.1:0-10041 GCA_030522825.1 Platygaster orseoliae
TGGCTTGATTCGTGGATAGCCTCAAAAGACGAACACTTCTGGCGTCAAGGTATTCGAGCTCTGCCAGAAAGATGGGAAAAAGTTGTGTCTAGCGATGGGGAATACTTTAAATGATTCAGATGTAAGAGTTTTTTTATAATAAAGTTACATTTTTATCGAAAAAACTGCGAGAACTTAATTGCGCACCTAATATAATATTTCCAAAAATAAAAAAATTTAAATACATTTTTCTGTCATATTTTAATTGATAAGAAAAAATTTAGATTTTTATTTAATAACAAATAAAGCTAAGATGGGATATTTTATATTATATAACGGTTACATACGTTGTGAAATTCAATTTTTTTTCCATGCAACTTCCGAATTACTATAAAATAAGATTATGGTACAAGCGCTTCTATATAATGTAAAGAAAAATTAAAATTTTTTTAATTTTGAAAGTTCAAGTTTTTATTTTGTGCCATTAAAAAAAAATTAACTCATGAATTGCAAAATACTTTATTTGAAACGACCATACTCTATTCAAAAATGTGATATTTTAATAATAAAAAAATATTAACACATTTTTTTCAAGTCATATGTGACGCGCTCTGACAAAAGGGACCTTCTCGGTGCTTCTCGGCAAAAGTGAAAGTTTACACGGTGCGCTGTGGAAGGCGTTGAACTGCCATTTAAGGCCATGTAAATTATTTTCTTCAGCAATTTATGTTTTGTTTAAGAACTAGAACTTCGGAATTTCGCATCGTGTCAATTAAAGTTTTGTAATAGAACTTGTAGAATCAATCATAATACGAAAATCGATTTTTTGCCGAGAAGGTCCCTTTTTTCAGAGCACGTCACATATTTTGATTGATAATCAAGAATTCAAATTTTTTTCAATGACAAATAAAACTGAAATGCGATATTTTATATTAAATAATATTTACATATAATATAAATATTCAATCATAGATAAATATCTTGCCAAATTTGATTTTTTTCATCACGCTAATTCCCAATTACATTAATATCAGATTATGGTACAAGCACTTCTGTATCATGTAATTTTCTAAAAAAAAACTTTCATAATTTTGGAACTTCCAAGTTTCATAATTTTGTACCGTTTATAAAAAAAATTAACTTATGAATGGCCAAAAACTTCATCTGAAAAGACCATACTCTATTTAAATGTAATATTTGAAATAATCAAAAAATGTTAATACACTTTTCTCAAGTGACATTTTCATTGATAATAAAGAATTTGCATTTGAATAAATAATGCTAAGATGCAATATTTTATCTGAATTCTTAAATTACTAAATTATCACAGTACGGAACTGTCCCATTTTTTCAAAAAAATCAATAAATTTTTTTTTTTAATAAATATATCAAATTTTAAACTTTGCGAAATACAATGAATTGCAGATTTTACTAAGAAATTTTATTTTATTTCGAGTTCCTTCATTATTTATTATTAAGATATTTCATTATTTATTATAATCAAAAATGATTATTATTTTCCATTTACTCATCAAAATAAAAATGCTTAATTCCAATATTGCAAAATTTGGAAACATCTTTTAGTCTACGTTTTTTTATTTGGAGATTTTTCAATGCTCACATTCATAATTTAAACATTGTACAAATTTTCCAATAAATTTCAGAAAATTTTTTATAATAATTTAAATGCCAAATTTTAAACTTTGCGAAATACAATGAATTGCAGAGTTTTCTAACATATTTTATTTTATTGTGATTCCATTCATCATTTATTATTAAAATATTTAATTAATTATGATCGCAAATTATTACTTATGTTTAATTTACTCATCAAATTAAAAATGCTTAGTTCAATATTGCAAAATTGTGAAAACATCTTTTTGTCAGTTTCTAAATAGACATAATTTTACAAATTTATAATTTCACAAAACGGTTAAAGAAAATTTAAAAAAAATGCGATTTTGATCGGTTTTCATATGAAATTCAAACCGGTTTATTATTAATTAAAATAAATAACTGATCAGATATTTTACATTTAATTTTAGATTCTTAAAATATAGCTTTCTTAAAATAAAATTTCATTGGAAATACAAGAATATTGCATATGAGTTCAGTATTATAACAATACAAAAAAAAAAAAATTCTCCCAATGGGACTTTAACCACGATCTTCGCCCAAGTGAACGGCATCAAGGCACATTCTATCACCTGATCCATTGTAACACACTGAAATATTACAATCCATATTAGTTGATATCTAGTGAACATATCTGTTTAATTTGCTCATTATTATTCGCTTATTGTTATTGATAATTTGCTTGTTATTATTATTAGTTTCCATATAAACCGTAGTTGAACTTTTAACTTCGAATGTTTTATTTGCTGTATGAATTTTGTTAAAATTGTATTTTTTCCCATTTTATCAATTGATTGCGGGCATATACGAAATCATACGAAATTTCCGTGATTGCCTCTGCTTGCCTTTCCCTGCCTTCCCTCGCTTTTCCCACCATTTCCTACTCCCAACTTGCATTACAGTGATTCCCGCGTCTCCCGCTTCACCCCTGATCCATGCTGATCGTCGTCATGAGCTCAGCCAATCACCAGCCGGTGTAGTGGCGGGGTACTTGAGCTTAAACTATTGGCCGCTAGAGGCGCCACTGAGATTCTTTTTCCGCTGTGGGAATAAAGGAGTTAGGACCCCCTGAAGAGGATGATTCCAATGAGTGCGAAGTTGGGCACGAGCGGAGCAAGAGCCCAAACGCATGAGTTGGAATCATCTTTCTCCCATGTAGCATTCAATATTTTTTCCCATGCATTTACAAAAATAATGACTACTTTTTTGAGTGGAACGCGGGAAGAAAATACACTTTTTTGGGGAAACAACAACATTTAATTTTGCTGATTTCCGACGCGACTTAGTAACTATTGTGACAATTTGACAAAACAAAACACAACAAACTTATAACTTATGTACATAACTTATGTACATAAGTTATGACTTATGGACAGTGTGAGTCGAGTGAGTATGGCAGTTGTGTTGAGTCGTGTGCAGTATTCGTAACATGATAGTACTAAACAAGGACAGACTTATGTTTGATCAAGCGCTAGAAAAAGAACGAAGATTGAAAGTTACGAACACTGGTCGTGTGAAGTTGGCTGCGCGCATGTTTTTGAGAACACATTAAGTTTGTGGTGGGAAATACGTCAAAATCCTCCATGACAATTATTCTTCCTTCATATAAGTGTTTTTTTTCTTTTCTTACCTCGTATCAGTGATTTATTAATATTTCTCTCGGGAAGAATGGTTTCTCCCTCTCATTCGTAAGTATCCTCAAAAGTGGTTTTTGTTCCCGCATTCCATGCAAAAAAGTGGCCTTTTTTGTGGATGCTTGGGAAAAAATACTTTACAGAGATTGTAACAAAAAAAAGTGATATCTCTCCAAAAAAACATTTAAAATGTGAAATTTAGGTGTTTAGTTTCAAGAATTTACGAGTATTTCAACAAAAACTTACGAAATCCCAACCAAATTTTATTGGTGGAATGAATTTGGTGTTCAGGTTAAAATAATCAAATACAAAGTTAGTCATATTTCTATTGGGCTCTCTCGGAAACATGCATTTGCATTCCTATTGTTTTCAGTCAATTCTATCAACAAAAAAACTATCAAAACGCTTTAAGTCACTAAACAGACCGCTTTTTATAACAAACATCACAAGTTTCTACAGATCTCCTGACGGTGAAAACTCGATCATTTCTCGACCAAAACAGTCGAGTTTCAGTCGAGTTGTGGTCGAGTAGCTCGACCATTGATAGTAAAACATTTTAACTAACCTTTTCCAGCATAAACTTGGCACTATATGATGGGCCTAATATAATACTAAGATACTCGTACTCCATATATCTCATTGAAATTCAATTCATTTTTTTATCTAATGTCACTGAATTTTTATCAATTTAACTCATTGAAATTCAATGAAGTAAATCGAGTTCGAGTATCTTGATATAATATAAGGCGAATTATATGTATAGTGTCGACATGCTAATATTGTGCTGACAAGGGTTGTTAAAATGTTTTCTATCAATGGTCGAGCCACTCGACCACAACTCGACTGAAACTCGACCGTTTTGGTCGAGTGTTCACCCTCAAGGATCTTTCAAAATTATTAAGAGAATCAGAAGTTAGGGGTGGTACGAGGGTGGAACTTCCTATAAATTTAATACATTACATTTGGTGTCACCTCGACAAATCACAAAATGGCAGTTCCAAGTGATACTATATACTATCGTAAATACTAATTGGCAGTATAAATCTCAATTAACAAAAATATGTAATGTACAAATTTTATACATTTTCTCTCGTTATTAATTAATATTTATTGATTGATAAAATTCCTAATTATTTCTAAAGATCTCTAAAAACTTGTGATGTTTACAAAAAACCAAATTTAAGATAAAAATATCAATATTATTTATAGATTTAATAATTTGATAGTCAATATTATTCATTTATTATGAAAATCAGTATCATAAATTTCATAATTTAGTAATTTTAGTCAGATTAAAGCGGTCTGTTTAGTGACTTGAAGCGTTTTGACAGTTTTTTGTTGACAGAATGGACTAAACACAATGGGAATGCTAATGCATGTTTCCGAGAGAGTCCAATAGAAATATGACTAACATTGTAATTGATTATTTTAATCTAAACACCAAACTCATTCCACCAATAAAATTTTGTTCGGATTTCGTCAGGTTTTGTTGACATACTCGTAAATTCTGGAAACTAAACACCTAAATTTTACACTTAAAATGTTTTTTTTTTGGGGGGGTATATATCTTCTACAATCGCTTTGACAATTGCGGATGAACATAACCTAATTCGGCAATGAGAAAAATTTCATGTTCTTGAAGACTTGATTTTTATTTCTAATTTTACTAGGTTGTACAAAAACTTAATATAAGAGAAATTTTTCAAAAACTTTTATTCTATAAATAACTTTGAGAATTGTGCGTTAAAAGCCCAACTTCGAAATAGAAAAATTTCAATTCATTTTGTTTCATCAGTATCATAAAATGGAAAATATTCTAGATTCCATTTATGAAATAAAAGTTTTTTTGCTTTTTTATTGTTGTTGAAGTAAAATTTTTCTTATTTGTGAAAAATTTTCTTTACACGATTGCTTCGACAATAATGGATCTAAAACCTGATTTCGCACTGAGAATATTAAATTTGATTATGTTTTATTACTACATAGTATACAAATAAATTAATGTAATTTTAAAACAATTTTCTTGTCTTATCACTCTGACAACTGTGGGTGAAAAACCTAAACCGCAATGAGAAAATTTTGAATGGTTTCGATATATCAGTATGAATAATTTGAAAAAAATTCTCAATCTCATTTATCAATAAAAATTAATTTGCATTTCTCTTGTTGTTACACAAAAATTTTCGAATAGTTGCAAAAAATTTTCTTCTACGGTCAATTTGACAATAATATGGGTCCAAAACCTGATTCCGTAATAAGAAAGTTTCATGTAATTTTGTTTTATTCCTAATATTTTTGAGGAGTTGGTTTTTTTAAACATATTACATTTTGCGAATAAATTATTGTGAGGAAAAATTTAAAAAAAATTTTCATCTACAATCGCTTTGACAATAATGGGTCTGAAACCTGATTCTGCAGAGAGAAAATTTCATTTGAATTTGTTTCGTTACAAATACTTTTTACGACTTAATTTTTCCTCAAAATTTCTCCATTTTACAAATCAATAAAAGTGAGGAGAAATTTTCTTCTCTAATCGTTCCGACGGTTGTGAATCAGACACCTAATTCCGAAATGTAAAAATTGTAATTCATTTTGTTTTAGCAGTGTAATAAAATTATAAAAATTCTCAATCCCACTTATAAATAAAAATTTATTTACATTTCTCTTGTTGTTATAGAATATTTTCCAAATAGTTGCAAAAAATTTTCTTCTACGTTCGATTTGACAATAATATGGGTCTTTAACCTGATTCCGTAATGAGAAATTTTGGTGTGATTTTGATTTACTACAAATATATATTCTCAAATACTTTATTTTTGTTGAACTTACTGCATTTTACGAATCAATTATTGTAAGGAAATATTTTTTTCTACAATTACTCTGACAATTGTGGGTTAAAACATGATTCCGATATGAGAAAATTTTAATTCATTTGATTTTATCAGTGCGATTAAATGAAAAAAATTCTCAATCTAACTTAAAAATCAAAAATTTTTGCAAATCTTTTGTTCTAAATGACAAATTTCTGAATCTTTCTAATAAAATTTTCTTTTACAATCACTTTGACAATAATGGGTCTAAAACCGGATTCCGAAATGAGAAAATTTAAATTGATTTTGTGTTTTAAAATAAGAATAGATTACCCAGCTGTACAAATCCAATTGGTTTTGCCAATAGATCAACTAATTGACAAAACCAATTGGCAAATTGGCATTTTGGTCCGACCAATTGGAATTGCCAATTGATCCGGCTACTTCAGCTGGGCATGGAGGGGCTAAAAAATTTTTGCACGTTATTATTTTCTTAACACCAAATCTAAAGCATTAGATTTTGTTTTGAACATTTTTTAGCATAATTCGGCAAAACCAAAAAAAAAAACTGCACGTCGCGAGAGTTAAACCCGCTCTATGTTAAGTGCTTTAACATAACTTTAACGCCGTGACCAACGCGTCTACAGCTATCGATTGGTAAGAATTTAATCATTAGCTCTTCAAATTACTGTTGAATAAAATATTTTAACAAACGATAAATTAGCTATTTTTTATGATATTTTTGATAGTTTTATCCTGCGGAAAATCATTTAATCGAAAACAAATTTCATGTTTTACCTGGAAAACTGGATTATTAATTCAAAAATCCATTTCGATCCACAATTGAGGCATCGTGTGATATTTTTCAGGCACGATTTATGTAAAATGAATTACAATTTTGACGATTTTTTTCGAAAATCCTGCATAAGAATTTATACTTAATGCCTCGAATTGTGGGTCAAAATGGATTCTTGACTTATTGATAATCCAGTTTTCCCGATAATATTTGAGATTTGTTTTCGTATAATGATTTTTTACAGGGTAAAACAGTCAAAAGTATCTCAAAAATAGCAAATTTATCGTTTGTTGAAATATTTCATTAAACAGTAATTACGAGAGCTAATGATTGAGTTCTTACAAATATTATGTTATAGCCACGTTGGTCACGGTGTTAGAGTGCTGTAGAAACATTCCTCATAGAGCGGGTTCATCGCCCGTGACGTGTAGTTTTTTTTTTGATTTTGCCAAATTAAGCTAACAAATGTTTAAAAAAACTCAAATGCTTTATTTAAGGTGTTAGGAATACAATAACGTGGAAAAAATTTTTTGGGCTATTGGCAAAACCAATTAGATTTTTTCAGCTGGAATTTTTAGTATGATTGAATGAAAATAATTTTCAATTCACCTTAAAAATATCAATTCGTTTTTATTTATATTGTTGTAAATGTGAAGAAAATTTATAAATATATTTATGATAAAAATTGTTCTTCCGCAATCACTTCGACAAATTGTGGGTCAAAAACCTAATTCCGCAATGAGAAAATTTTGAATGATTTTGAATTATCAGTATGATTACCTTTGCATTTATATTCTTGTAAGTGTAAGAAACATTTGTGAAAAATTTTTTTAATAAAAACTTTTCTTTCACAATCATTTTGACAATTGTGGGTCAATATCCTAATTCAGCGATAAGAAAATTTTACTTGATTTTGATTTATCAGTATGATAAAATATTGCATAATAAAATCCGACGTCTACATACGTAATAAAATCATCCACTGTTTTGATAAATATATTATACACATGAATGACGGAAAACGTTACGCACGCTCAAAAGTGAAAATTCTACCAAATTCATCTGATAATTCACTGTGTAATAAAAATACACATACAAAAAATCAGGATGTCCCGTACAAAAAAAAACTTCAAAAAAGTAAAAAAAAGTAGGCGGTCTTCCAGGACAAAAAATATATTCTGCATGCAGCAAGAGGTTACAAAAAATAATACCTTAGGTTTACTTACAGATAATAAGAATTCTAATAGTTACAAAAAAACTTTGATCCATGACAAAGGACACAATAATTATGAACAAAAAGTTATTATACCTAATTTTGCGGGAAATCACTACATTATGACGAATAAACTTCTTATTGCATACCATTCAAAAATATATAAAAACTCCGACAATCCGCTTGTTTTTGTGAAGCAAATACCTGTAACGAATTTTCAAGAGCATTATCCAAAAATAATATGATTTATGATGCATATACCTGTTATCAGTTTAAAAAAAGTGGCTAAAATGATGAGTAATATTATGTATATGATTCAGTGTAAGAATACAAAAACGACATATATTATCAGATAATTGACTTCGGGTTTTGACGACAGGTACAAACAAGCGTTGGTGGAAGTAAGTGACACATTTTGAATATTATGAAATGAGATTTATTTGAACAATACTGATATAGGTACAAATTTATTTTTACTCCATCATCAAATGTTCATGCTGCATTTTCCAGTATTTTTTTGTGTCACAAATCTTAAGTTATAAATGAAGAATGTAGGAAAAAAAATCAAAATAAATATCTTAAATATATTGAACTCAAAGACACAATAAGAGACATTAGCAACTGCACTATTAATACACGTTTTTAAGGTCTATAAACAATAAGTTCCATAAATCCTTACAGCATCTTACGAATTAGTTTCAACCTACATTTATATCTAAGACATTTTTATTATCTCAAGACTTATATTTTAAGAAGTGAAATGTATTTTTATTCTACATTTGTAAAACCGTGAAGTCTGATGTTTTGTTATTGTTTTTTATCCATTATTTTATATTAAAAGTATATCGAATGACGAATTTTTATCCAGTTTTCGCTATGATTCATTTACGTCTCAGTTTTTTTGTCTCTGCAGAATGGACAAGTATATGATGAAAATTGAAGGTACTTTTTCTTGCTATTTCAAGATCGATAAACAGAAATATACTTCATAGTGGTATATTGATTCTGTACTACTGAATTCATTGCTTTTGCACCTCACTTTTTTCATAACGTTCACTTGCAATAAAATTATATAATTTAAATATATGACTTTCTTGATTCTAGCGTTCATACATTGGCAAGGTTTGGGATGAAAAGAGAAGGGGGTGGGTTTATCACACAATACTATCATTCGTCAATGAACATTACCAAATGTTTTCATTTTTCTAAAAATGAAATTACTTTTTCACGCAAGGCATCGCTATACACATAGAAGTTTATAACTCATGTAGAAATAAATGAATCATGTCTGTGAAATACAAAGGTGGAAAAAATAACCTTCTCTGCTAGAGCCAAAAAATTTTTTTTGTCAATTTTCCTATTTTACATAAATTATTGTTTATTAAGTACTATGCAACGTCAATGACATTTCAAATACGCTGCTCTGATGCAATGAAAGGGAAACTTATTGATTTTTACTAATAAGAATTTACTAATATTTTCGTAAGATTTATTTTCAACTCAAGATTAATATTGGACAATAAAATTTTTTAATCTATCATAATAAAATAGTTGTTTCTATTTGAAAAACTCTGAACAAACCTGTAAATTGTAAAAAATATACAAATGACATTAACAAGCTCTAGGAATATCAGTAAAAAATGGTCCTATTCTCATAATCGAATTTTTTTTATTTAAGTGTGCTTCAGAAAAAATTCACCATGTACAATTTATAAGAAGAAAGAATCAAGCAATACATATGTTATTTTCTACGTTAAAACGAAAAAAATTATTGTCTGCTTATTAGTAATTTTTTTTTATCACACAATGCATTTATACTGAATAATACTACTAGTTGACTAATATATATATAAGTATAGTATAATATATAATATAATATAATATAATATAATATAATAAATATAATATAATATAATATAATATAATATAATATAATATAATATAATATAATATAATATAATATAATATAATATA
>JAPYZL010184845.1:0-13464 GCA_030522825.1 Platygaster orseoliae
AGGTATTCAGACACTGAAAACGATATCTTTCTGAAGCATATTATCGCGGGAATATTGAATGGTTTTTTGTCCGGATTTTGGTGGCGCACCCTGTATATTCTATTACACTTGTAAACAGAATTTAATATCAGCGTATAATAAAATTTAAATTCTGTGATTTTACCATTTATTATTTATTTTTTCAGTTTGTACATACAGAGAAATTTTTGGTCACAGCAACCATTGATATAGTAAAATATGAGCCCACTAAAGTTTTGGGTAGTACCACCAAAACTTTAGGTATGATAACCAAATTGTTGGTTATTGCAACCTAAGTATCAGTCATAAAAATTGAGCATTATTTGCTATAACAGAAGTTTTGGTTGTCATAACCAAAGTTTTGGTTGTAGTACACAAAACTTTGGTCGGTCTATATTTTACTAAATCAATGGTTGCTGTAACCAAACGATTTTTCTCCGTGTACAATATAATTTTTTATATATTCAGAGAAACTACTGAACCAATCAGGATTCAGTGAAAATTACAATATATAACCAGCAAAAAATACAATATATCACACTAACTCCAAAATACAACATTTTATTGTAATAAATAACTAGATTTTTTTCTCAGTGCACTATTAATTCTGATTTAAAAAATACGATACACAAACGTATTCAACTATTGCAATTTCTTCTTTTATGTTCACAGCTTAAAGTTATAGGATTTTCTTATCTCAATAGCTCTATACCTAATGAATTACGTGAAAAATATTGCAAAACGAAAAATAATTCAGACCGTGAGATTTGTTTATTATATTACACATTTTTTGTTTACAGTGATTCACAATGAAAATGTATGAGCCGGAGAAACTTCGCCCGAAAAATCAACGCTTCGTCTGAAAAAGTGCAACTGGAGTTTTGCGACTTTTTCTACTTCTCACAATAAGTAATGAAAGTCATATCTGCCTAAAGTATAATACAACAAAAAATCACTAAAATAAAATATTAATATTTAAACAATCTCGTATTCAAAATCATATATATAAATATAATCCAAAAGTCCTTTTTGAAACAATTTCGCAAATTTTCAACACAGTATACAAAAAACGAAATCGTCAATAAACAACGAATTTGTTGAGAGGAAATTATACTAACCAAAAAAAAAGAACAATATTCTTCTCAAATTTACGTTATTGATTTTTTAATAGTGTTTTTCTAAGTCATAATGTTAGTAAAAATTTATCAGTGATGTCTATGATGTGAACAATCGTTTTGAAAATAGTGACAAATAAATGGATAATGAATTTCTTTTACTCACTGGGTAGTAGCAAGACATATGCGTTTATACAGTCTTCAAATAATATGGTCGTTAAAAAAGTTGTTTAAATAATAATTGTATATATATATACATCGCACGTTTTCCATCCGACATAAATTAAAAACAAAGTACAAAAAATTATGTAAATTTTATATATCATGTCGAACGTCCAAAAAGTTGTCAGTTAAATAAATGATAAGATGAGGAACTGCTAGAAGTTTTTCTTGTAAACATAAATAATTGTGATATTTCATTTATCAAAAATTTATGCGTTCCCTTTTAAAATTCTCACCCAGGATAATTCAATTACAATGATAATTGTTTTTTTATATATTTACTATTTGAATGAAATTTTTTTTAATACCGCGATCAAAACGTAACTATGATTTTCCAATTTTTCTATATTTCTTTTTTTTTCATTTATAAAAATAAGAACAGTCATCGTACCGTGGAAATTTGAGATCCAAAAATATTATTTTCACAGTCGTTTTACACATCATTAGAATTTCCTAAAATTATCGAAAATAGTTTTCCGGGAGATTTGAGTAGCTAAACGCTTGATGAGTATACGCGCCATTCGATCCAAGAAGGTAGAAACTAACCTAAAAAACAAAAATTAAAATAAATCATATTCGAATTCATTCCTGCCATACATTTAAAACAGAAACTGTGAAAAAACTTTTCTCTATCCTCAAAACTGACAAAGATATCGACTTTCAAAATTTTATACTCCGCGCGCCGGGTGAGACTGCCAATTCAAGAACTTGTCGCGCCTGCGTACTACACTAGCCACGCCCTCGCCCCCACGCTATTCCAAATTTTAATCCTTTCTATCTCCGCGAATTTTAATTTTAGAAGAAAAGTGCAAAGGACATTTTTTTTCTCATATCAATGTCTTTCAAAACTTAATATTTTTGATATCATTAAAATCTGAAAAACTCACTGGATTCCCATTAAAAGAATAAGGTCCTTTGTCCAACGTCACGACCTGGCTTTGACCCGCGATATTCGGGTATCTGTAAACCGTGGTGGGTTTTCCATTGCTCACAAAGTCAATTGGCACTCTCACCAGAGGTTTTTCGTAATTGAAATGCTGCTTCAAAGGTTTTTTCGACGTCGGGAAAGAAAATGACGGCGTTTGCGGAACGTAACCGAAACCTGGGACGAAAACGTAGGGGGTTGGGGGTAGTTTGATGTAGTAAACGTCGCTTTCCGGATACTGCTGCACTTGGGGCAAACGGTAATTCAGAAAAAAGGCCTTTTGTTTGCGAGCCTTTTTTGGGTGCAAGCCTCGGTCTCTGCCTGGCTCGACCGTTTGTTTCCTGGAGTCTTTTGATTCTTCCGTCGCGGGCTTTTCCTGGAAATATAATGAGAAATTCTAATTGGGAGTTATGTAATTAGGAGAAAACGTGTTTTTCGTAAGATGCTAGACGAGGCATGACTGAGAGCTGCAATTGAGAGAACCAAAATTGAGTTCTTAGGAATTGAAGGAACATTTTCAAAATAGATGCAACGATAGTGGGTTTCATAGAAATGGCTAATACCACTATTGTATTTGTATTACGATTGTTAAACATTGAACTTGTTATTGTCGATGTAGTTCTATGTAACAGCACAGACTTTTTTGACTTGGAGAGGTGTAAAAAGTGTTTTTCGGTGCAGTGAAAATGGTGTGATAATAGTAGTTTTCGTGTTAGTTTACGTAAGTTTTCTGTTTTTCGCGATTTTTGTTGATGACAGTTAAAATTGAAAGCATTCCTTTCGGAGCAAAAAACATAGGTGTAATGGCCCATGTTCGCGAAAATTTCGGAAAAACACCGTTAATAACAGATATATTGTAAAATAACGTAGGTAAACACGAATGTAATATGATTCATGATGATATTCACTGTTTCGTACTTTTTCATCAGCCTTTTTGGAAAAATTTTTGTTGCAATCTGACTCGTTTGTCCTTGAATCTGTGGAAATTCCATCCGTTGTGTGGATTTTTCCTTCGTCTGATTTCCATTGTTGAGGAATCGCCACTGACGTCGAAACGATGCATATCAAAAATATGTAGAATCTAGCTTTCATTATTTCTGAAAAATACATATTCTAATTAAAATTATAGATTGTATTAATTTGTTCTTGTAATCTTTGTTTAGAAATGATTGTTTGCATTTCTATGAATGTATTGTCGTCGTTTTTGAATTTCATGATAATCATTCGTTATTGATGGAATTTTTTTTGTGTTTTCGTTGAGGAATCTGAATTTTTGAAACTTTTAATTATAGAATTTGTATACAAAAAATGTGCTTTCTCTAATGTAAAATTTTTAGTTTCGAAACGTTACATTTTTTATTTGTATCATAAATTTCTATTGGTAAAAAATCACTTTGGAATTTTGCAATTTTTTTCATTTTTTTGTTTTTTTTTTTGTTTTAATGAAATTCTACAAAATTCTACCTTTTTGATTCCTTTTTTTTTAAATATGACTTATTATATTTTTAATCAAACATAACATGAAAACAATTCAGAAAATCATCGAAACTATAAAAAAATTGTTTCATTTAATTCGTGGATATGAAAAAAATACGTAAACTAAAAATGAAATTATTTAGGCCAATGGTATGCTTTGAAGTATAAAAAAATTTTACAATGAAATTGGTAATAAACAAAAGTATAAATCAAGTTTGTTTTTCAAGTCAAAATCAACTAAGAAAAAAATTAGCTTTATTAAATAATTAACGAAGTCGAGAAGATTGTTGAGAAGCAGTGTTAGAATTTATAGGGAAAAGTGGGGTAATTACGGCCATAGGGTAATGACGGCCATCACCATTTTCGGCACTTAAAATTGACATAGGTCTAAACCGTTTACTGTGACAGAAAGCTTATTCCATAAGCTTGTTTTTAAGTAGATGCTGAAGTGTGTGGATTTATTAGTTTTATAAGGTGTACATAATATCGATTATTTCGTGAATACTTTCAGCTACACGATCGAGGTAGATATGTTAAAATGTTGCTATTGATATTAGCTTTCTAAATCAAGTAAAATTTTTCATGTGTTATGAATAGTTTATGTGTAGTGCATGCTTGCGCAAAATAAAGTCAGCGGGGGAATGACGGCCACTAGAGGTGGGGCAACTATTATTTATCAATTGTGCTCTTATTATACATGCCATAACTACGACTCAGATCTCGATGATGACGATGAAAATTATTTTAGTCGTTGCATTCTAAGTTTTAAGTTTTTCAATATGTTTCCATTTCATTTCTCTTGCGCTTTAGCCTTAATTAAGCATTCACAGCAATTTTTGTTGATATTTGTGCGATTTTTTGTCAGTTTTTGAGAGTGGCCGTCATTGCCCCACCATTTTTCTAAATGACGAAAACCAACTTTTTTTAAAAATTCTAATTTTTTTTAGTTTTAATCAAAATTTTTTAAATCTGCCGATATACTTTGTTTGAGTTACACTTATTATCTTAACTTTCGTTTGATCAAAAATGTGAATTTTTGGATGTGTTTTGATGCTGAATGAAAACTATGCCGTCATGACCCCACTTTCCCCTATACAAATTTTTTATGCATTTTAAGTGATGGTTTATATACAAATATTAAAATTAAATAAAATTTTGACAATTTCCACTGTTCGAAAAAGTATTATTGAAGTTTTGTCATTTTTAACAGCTTTTACAATTTGGACTATATCTCAACAGTTAATGAAAATGAAGAAATTACAAAAAAAATTGTATTTAGTCAAAAATAATCCTCAAAATCTTAATTACTGTCATAAATCCTCATCAATCGAATTTCTACTTCACAAATTTTATCAGCAAAATACGTCGTCGATTTTCAAGAAATCAATATTCCACGAGGAAAACCTTATCTCCAAACCCGATCGTCAGTGAATGATCGCAGAAAACCACGATCGTGAAATTTCCCTGAAACCCGTTTCCGAGGGAACGCGATGTTAAAACAATAAAAATAACAATGAAAAAAAAAGTTTAGCAGATAATGGCAACGCACAAATCTCATTTGCATACGAAATATGTGAGATTCGCGGTGTTTGATACAGAGGTTATTACGCCAATGAGGGCGCTATAAAATAATGAAAGTAATATGTTATTTATAAACGTAAAGCGTAAGGAGGTTTTGATGGTGTATCAGCTCGCAGGGGGTATTTTGTGAGATTCGGCATGACTTTTCGCGTCGAGACAAGGCTGAGGCGGGATATGGTGGACCCTGTGATTATAGGAACCCCATGGCAATCTCGTATTTAGCGGCCGATTCGCTTATGGCACAATAAACGCAACTTCGTGTCGATCAGTAAAGAGGTTGTAATGGGGCACTGTTATGGCTCGCGAATCGCCGAGTGGAAATCGATATTTCGCGGGGGTTATTGAGTGATTACTGGCATTACAGGATTGAACGAAATGTGGAATACTTTTGACCAGTACTCTCTCAGTTTGAATTAGCAAAATTTTTACTAGTTCGATTAGTAGGTTTAATAATTTTTGACCTACTCATTTTCCCGAATCCAAGTTCCCGAACAGTAATTTTCCCGAAATGCCATTCTCCCGAAAGTATTATTTTCCGAATTTCAGTTGAAATTCAACTTTTATTTCAATTGTATACATTTATGAATTTGATAAGAAGAGTCTTCAATAAAAAGAGTCATCGTAAAAATTTCATGAGAAGAGTCGTGGTAAAAATTTTATAAGAAGTCTTCAATAAGAAGATTCGTGGTTAAAATTCCAAATTAGGTTTCTTCAGATATGAAATTCAAAGGTCGATGTTGTGTGCGATTGCTGTATGCAATTATCATGTAAGAAATGGAGACGCTAATTTTGAATGTGACAGTTGTTGTTAATGCGACAATTGTTTTGTAAATGCGTAACCATGGCATTTCTAGAGATTAGGCTGATAGGAAAATTTCCAGTTCAAGAAAATTAAAAACCCTTCGGGAAAAAGACTGTTTGGAAAAATGGTTTTTCGGGAAAATGGCCGTTCGAAAAAAGACCTTTCGGGAAAAAGGCTGTTCGGGAAAATGGTTGGCAATGAAGTGATTCACCATCGAATTAGTGGAATTCAAAAAAAGTTTGCTGGAAAAAATAGTCAAATTTTACTACATGAATTAGTAATTCATAAATTTACCTTTCAATTAGTGAAATTTCACTAATAATTAGTAGTTTTCTACTAATTCAAACTCAGAGAGCAGAGATCCAAAATCAATGAATTTTCGGGATGGTATCTATTGTGCATACATTTTTTTTGTATTGTTGATTTTTTGCATAGATTTATTGTACATACAGATTTTTGTGCAGCGGTCGATTGTGCATAATTTTTTGTGCAAATTGAAATTAGAGCTTGCCCTTTATATACAAGAAAGTAGTTGCAATAGTCAATGAAAAATTTGAATTACGTCCTCAGTGGTTTTGGTTTTTTATAAGAAATGGCAAAATTCTTTCCGTTTTTTATAAAGTCGACTTTGTGAAATTCTTTTTTTTTTAATTTTCTTTTAAAACGATCTTATAAAAACCAGTTACTCTTTTATAAAAAAATTTCAAAATCTTATGATTAATAAGAAATTAATAATTTATACCCAATATTATTATTTATTTAATATTTAAATATAAAAAATTTCGTAAATCCTTATTTCACTAACCGTATAAAAAGAATATTAACAATCAAAACAAAGAATAAAGGAAACTCTGAAAATAGAGTTATAAACTAAAATCAAAAAATACAAATGACATAAAAAATGTGGAAAAACATTTTTTTGGAAAGACTGTTATAGAAAAATTTCTTATAAAACAAATTTTTTCATTAATCTTATACAGAAAAAAATTTGTATAAAAAAATTATTTTCTAAAAATTTATAGGTACAGGAAACAGAATTTCGGAAGAAAAATTTTTTTATAAGGTTTTTATGAGGTTTCAGTTAATGAGTTACTTATTATTATTATAAATTATATATTTATTATGAAATTTATTAAAATTATGAGAATTATGAATCAATAATTATTTGATTTATGAAAAAATCATCATGATTTATTTATTATCAATAATTGCATTCTTATTACGAATTGATATAATTTTAAACGAAGATATGGTTTTTTTATGAACGTAAATAATTATAATATACACAATGGACCGATGCCCAATTATCTTTATCCACAATACATATTTGCGCATTGTCAACAATGCACAAAAAATTTATATACAATAGATACCCTCTCGAATTTTTTTATGATACTCGAATGCCTTGAGTAAAAAAAATTCGCAAAAAAGAAAATAAATATTTTTGTTAATTTTCAAATGGCAGCTGTTTTATGCGTTGGATTTCCTCTTTTTACGAGTGTCACATTCATGCGAACCGTTATTTCATCTTTAAACTTGCAGTTTGAATCTACTGAATTCATAGATGAAATTTGATGAAGTTTATCTGAATCAAGTTATTTAAAGAACCTATAATTTGTAGATACATGAAAATCATAAAATATGCATACAAACGAGAAAAACATGAAAACATGCACTTTTTGTGATTTTGAAAAATTCAAGTGTTGTACCCTCCATTATCTGATTCAACTAATTTTTTTTAACTTTCTTCTATAGAAGGAGTTCACAAAAACTGTAAGGTTTAAGGACTAAACTCGTTAAAAAATGTAAATTTTTCGAAAGAAGAAATCCAACGCAATAAAAATCTGCATTTTCAAATTAATATAGATACTCATCTAAATTTTTTTTAATTTTTTTTAACTCAAGTCATACGAATTTTATAAAAAAATTCTTTTATATTAGATCCCTGGAAATAAGAAACTTGTATTATGGAAGAATATGAATTTTTAGAAATAGTGAACCCCAAAAAAATTATTGTAAATAGACTAAGTTGTATCTAACTAATATAAATATGGTGTAAAATACTCAAAATAATTATTTTTCATTAAATATTATTTATAGAATAAGAACTTATTTTTACAACTTTTCGGGAGGAGTTTTTCGGAGAATAGTATTTTTTTCAAGATTTGATGATTTTTAATCTTCAAAGATCTGGTTACAAAAATGAGATTTTTCAATTTTCGCAATTTTAGGATTTCAGAGTTTAAAAACTTTCGGAGTTCAGAATCACACATTTTTCATGTTTATATTGTGAGTAATAGAATTCGATTTTTGTAACTTTCAAGTCAATAAGTTTTAGATAATTTCTTCTAATGCTTTTGGTATTTTTCACAATTCTTCAGTATTTACATAATTTAAAGGATTTTCCGATCTTGTAATGGATTTTTTTCAGTTTTCTAGAATTCTGTGCTGTAGAAGTCGAAATTCTAAAAAATACTTACATATTTATATATTTTAAAGAAAATTAAAACAGTCCAGATTTCAAATATTTCATAGGTTTCTTGAATTTTCGTATTGTATGTTATTAAGTAAGTAGATTTTGTAGTTTTTTAGTATTTTCATAGCTATCTTATATTTTTATGATTCGATGTTATAATGTTTTAAATTTCATAGATTTTGAGTAACCGATTTAATTTTTAGTGAACAATATCTTTTATTCAGACTTCCGGTATTTTTGGTTAATTTTATTTTTTCAATGTTCATACAATTTGAACGATTTCTTGGTATTTATATGGATTTCCATATCTATTTTTAAAACCATATACTCTGGGATTCGAAGTTTTCAAAATTAAAAAAAAATCATATCTACTCTTTTTTAGGATAATGAATGATAATGTTTCTTGCATTTCTCCAATTTTTTAAAAATATTTATCAAATTTTTGAGGATTTTTTAGTACTGTTCCTAATGTTGAGTATTTATGTAGATTATTATATAGATTTTTAGAACTCGATGCTTTTGAATTCAAATTTCGAAATAATTCGATTTGATCTACGTATTACTTAAGTACACTAGTATGAAGTGTAATTTTTTGAAATTTTTGCCTATCAGTAAAATAGAAAATTTATTTTGATACATTAAATATAGATTTTTAATTCATTACTATACTAATTATCATCATATAATTAGAATTTTCATCATTCAATGACATGTTAAAAATGTAAATATTTTTACATATTGGACGGGAATTTCAAGATCTTTAAAATGCATGTACGAAAATTTTTCAGCAAAGCTCAGAATATAAAATCATCAAAAAATATTTCCAAATGTCGAATATTGCGAATCCATAAATTCTTGTCAATTTCTGAATTATCTGTAAATACTGAATATCGAAACCTGCACATTCTCGATTTCAAAATTTTAATTCTCACAATCCCAGGGAAAATACTACCGAATTAAACCCATGAAACTATTTTAAAGTTTCAAGAATTTTCGTCACTCAAATACTAAATTTGAAAAATTCAAACAGAAAACTTTTGCAATCTTACATTTTCAAATTGAAAAAATGTAGTCATGCAAATGGCAAATCAATTGATTACAATATTCAGAAAAAACGAACCTATTTCAAGTTGCAGAATGTGAACATCAAGTTTTAATTGCATTATTTTAATCGAAGCTTCAGGATGAAAACATTTTTTGGTCATATTTTTACATTCTGAAATATTGTTTGGAGAGCAGAAATATCTCAAGTTTATCGTACTTTCATTTGCTAAAAAACGCGCGTCAAGACAGTCGTTAACGGTAACTGCGACGAATCGTGTAATTGACGCGATCGCGAAGCTGTAAGCATTTTACGCTTTTTTTTTTTTTTTTTGCAAAAAAACCCTCACGCCTCGTTAAACTAGTTTAAAATTATTAGCATGACGACCCTTAAGTTTCTCGTGAATCTTAGAATTTTTCAAACTTTTCCCATTGTCATTTCCCTTTGTTCGCAACAAATTTCACAATTTACTGGATTTTTCATACTTTTCTGATAATTATAATTGAGAATTATTTTTTCAAAAATCCTACAAAATTACAAAAACATTGATATTATTCAGACAAAATAATAATACTAATAAAATAATAATCAATACATATTTTACATGTAAAATTTACCAGAAATTGAAAACTTCAGAAAATTTACCAGCAATTTGTCAAAATATGCTCAGATACAAATTTTTTTTTATTTCAACTGCATCAATCTGATAAAAAATATTTCGATGAATTTCGAAGTGTTGAAAATTATGATGTTTCGAGAAACTCGCAGGTTTGATAAAATTGGAGTGACTTTAGGGTCAGTATTCCGGAGTTGTGGGACCGGTCTTTTTCGGTCTTTCGGGACTTTTATTCTCGCCACGCGTTTTTTTAAGGTAATCACCCGATGGCGCACGTTTTGCGTGACAATTATGATTTCCGCATTTTTTCCCCCTTTTTTTTTTTGAATGTAGAATAAGTGTGTTTTCAGCATTTTTTCATTTTCAAATCAAGATCTCGTTCACGTCGATGACATACACAAAAAGTAACTTGACAAAAATTAAAATATATTTATGATTAATTTTTCTCACGCAATCATTACCAGTTTTTTCATATTTTTCTTATAGATATTTTTTAATTAAAATGAATTATGAGAAATTTTAAAGCCTTTCGGTAGAGCCAAGTAGTTCTAGAATTTTTTGTATTCAATGTTATTTGACACTCAAAATATTAATTATTTTGGAAATATTTCAATTGTTAATATCATTTTACTAATAAAAATACGCCATTTTTACAACCTATAAACATAAATTAATGATTCTATCACATCTTGTAAAATTCACACTTTATTATTTAACTGAAACACTTCTCTTCTACGAATTGTCATATTCATCAAAAATCAATTAAGTACTGTACATTTTTTATAAAGAATTATTTTATTTTTCTTCCGATAAATTTTTACATCATTTTACTTAAAAATCCTTTTTGAATTTTTGGTCATAGGTTTTCAATTTTTGTAGTCTTGTTCCCTTTAGTATATTTTTTCAATTACATAAAAATTGAAAAAAATTAAATTAAAAATTCATATAACATATAATTATATGTAATTATATATTATATGATTATTATTATTAAAAAAAATTAAAAACTAACCTTTTCCCCTTTTTTATCTTAAAATAATTAGAGCTTTCATGTTTAAAAAATCTTTATAATGACAGGAATTTGATATACATTTTTTTCATAGTTGATTGAAAGCGAAGATATATTTTGATGGTTTGGTTCCATTAGCTATATAATTTAAAATGTTTCATATTCATTCAAAAAAAATTGAAAAGTATAAAATATTTTTTGTCATAAAATTGGTTGATCAATAAAGTTTGTCTCATTTGAAATTACTCAAATCTAATTTTCATCTAATTTTCTGAATCGACTTATCAAAATATGATAAAATTTCAGAGAATCAAATCTTACAACAAGAAATAAGTTTGAACTACATAATTTTTACGTTTTATTTAGAAAAATGTAATAAAAAAAATTATTCCCTGAATTGTAATGGAACATGATAATTTTAATTTGATTTAATACTAAAACTGAACAACAACGAAAAAATCTCATTGAAGTTTTGTAAGAGAAAAATTTAAATATAAGTCTAAAAAAACTTATAATATTTCAGTATAAAAACGAGTCAAAACTTACTGCAGTATAAATCGGAAACAACGAAAAATGGCAAAATAAAAACCAAATTTTTTGAGCCAATGGTATGCCTTGAAGTATGAAAAAGTTTTACTGTACTTTCAGAATGAATTTATTAATAAACAAAAGTATATATCGAATTTGTTTTTCAAGTCAAAAAATTTGGCTTGATTAAATAATCAACAAAGTCGAAAAATTTGTTGAAAAGCAGTGTAAAAATTTATACATATTTTTTTTAGCAACTATAAGAATAAATTCATATTTAACAAATTTCATCAAAAATTTAACTGAACAAAACGGTATCGAAATCGGCAAGAAAACCAAGAAAATCATGGAATAAGTTAAAATTCAAGAAGTATACATAAATAAATAGTAATTTTTACCAAAAACTAAAGACAAAGATAAACTTTTTCTATAAAATGCACTCCAACGAAAAATCGAATTTTCAATTAATGTAAAAACACATGTACCTTTTTCCAAAAATCATGTATTATATGAAAAATTATGATATTTTAATTATTTTTCCCAAGTTAGACATCAATAAAAAGAATCAATCTATTGTTTAAGATTTTTATACATACAATTATAATAAATAAACAAATTTTTTGTGCATTTTATGTGATAATTTGTATACAAATATATTCTTTTCATTCTATATCATACTGAAGTTGATGAATATCATTTAATAAAATATTGTGTACAACATAAATAAACTAAATAAATTTACATATTCAGAGAATAAACATATACATACTCACTTAAAACAGGGGAAAATTTTCCACGTTAAATTCCTCGATGCCTCGATAAAAAGTGAGACGTGAAATCAATAGTGCATGGTTCTGCCTTTCAACTGCCCGTCACTCATTTTTTTTTTTTTTTTTTTTTTTTTTTTTTTTTTTTTTTTTTTTTTTTTTTTTTTTTTTTTTTTTTTTTTTTTTTTTTTTTTTTTTTCATTTTACTTTTTGTTTTATTTTTTTTTTTTTTTTTTTTTTTTTTGCTTTCAGAATGAAGGATTTTCCTAAGATCGCCTGATACTTATGTCGTTGCCCCCACCTTGAAACATAGTTTCTTCGGTTCTTCAAGAAGAGCAATTCGCTCTTGAGGAAAAATTCAGGAATATAATATAAATATATGACAAATAATAAATTATAAATATATTTTACTTACTCATTTCTTTCTTAATTTATAAATTTTGTGAAAAATAGGCAAATATGCTTAATTTACAGTATTGATACAGTAAGTATACAAGTTTTGATAAAAATATGTTGAAAATGAAAAATGTGAAAGTGTGAAAGTGCAATCATTTTTACAATCAACTAACCAAATTAAGAACATTCACAAATAAAAGAAATTACGTGTTCAATTAAACTGTGCTCAAATATATTGATGAGGTCAATGCAACTTTTATCATAAAAATTGAACTTATCTGAATATGAAAGATCGTCAAACATAATTTTATTTTGATGAATTGCAGCAAATTTATGCAATGAAATGCATAAATTGCAAAATTAATTAGTATATAAATAAAATTCAAAAATATAAATTACACAGTGTAACAGTGATTCTGAACTTTTAAAGTGACCTAGTAGAGATTGTTTATCTGGTCGAATATAACACAAAACCGTGTTTGAAATTTTTC
>JAPYZL010184850.1:0-17668 GCA_030522825.1 Platygaster orseoliae
TCAGCTGCATACACGGACGCGCGAATAAGCGTGTGTTAGTAAAGATGGCCGCTAACCTCACCAGCCAATCAGCGCATAGGCAAGTTTGCCACTCTCTTCTTTAAGGCTCTCTAGTGACATCTCTAGACGCGAAAATGGCTGCGCTCGCGACTTTTCTATATAGCAACTGACTATCGATAGCTCAACGGTCGATAATTCACTATCGGACTATCGATAGTCTATCGATATTTAACACTAGTAAACAGCTGTAAACAGTAGCTGACATCAGTTGACATTAGTTGACATCTTGACACATTTTGACGTTGACTGACCTTGACAAGTATAAGAATCGTAATAATAAAATATATTTTCTCACTTTCTGTTGCTTTTTGTCTTGAGTCGTACAGAATTACAGAAGATTCAATCAAGACTTTTTTCGTTTAATTTGTCGGTAAGTGAATATATACGTAATTGATTGTATGGTCAATTGCATTATTCAGCATATAAATTTCGTCCTGATCGATATCGTGACATTGACGTGGATGAATTGAATCTTAAACGTCACATATACGCACGTGCAATTATCGAGCATTGTCCTTCATTTTTGTTTCAGAGCGAATAATCCCGTTCAAAAATGTCTTTTTCTACTCCAATTCCGGACCGACAATTTTTGTGGGACGTTTTCCAAAGGTAAGTTTTAGATATTTGTCGATTATTTTCAAAAATGATTAACTCATCGCGTGTTTTACATTTGTTTGTTGCAAAATGACTCATCACGTGATAAATGACGACGGAATAATTTAGCTGGTACATGAGTCAAAAAAAAATAATTGTTGAAATTGAGAATATCTTTTATGCACAAAAAATATTGAACAAGTGATTTTTGAATGGAAAAATTTTTTCAAATATTCAAAATACTTTTGGCTGATGTAATGTGTATGAAAAAAAAAAAATAATAATAGTACAAAGTCTATTTCACCTTTTGGGTTAAATTTTTTTTATGCAAGTTACGAAATTCGTTGAAGGCGATGTAATCCAGAATTTATATTTTATTTCAAAAGAAATTTAAATTTGTTATCTTGATGTTGAAAAGTAAATTAAGACCATTTATATTCAAAAATAAAAGAATCACTTTATTAATTTCTCACTGTAAAATTTAGGAAAAAATTACACTTATATACAAAACTAAAGTTTATTATAATTTAAATAAGAAATAAATTGATTTTTTGCTGTATTAGATGAAAAATTATCTAGTTTTTTTCTGTAAAATGCTGAAAAAAGATATTAACAAAGTTTACAACATTAAAAAACAACAAGAGAATTTTTTTCTGAGATTTGCCATCAACGTTTTAAAACCATAAAATAGTGAATTAAGCGAAGCCCCTAAAAATCGTCGACAAGAAGAAATTCATTAAATCATCAACGATGAAATTCATCATTTTAAAAAAAGGTTAAACTTATAAGATTTTTGTAATGAAAACTTTTTTTATCAAATTTTATTTCCTGTAGAAATGTTTACAAGAATTTTTTGCATAAAAATTCCAATTCATAAAAAATGTATGAGGTTTAAATATTTTTTTTTTCTTTAATTTGGCAATTCTTGTAAAAGTGTCACTCGTTTAAAAAAAAAAAATTTTTTTTGATCGAATTTTTTTAAAAATATAATTCTTATATGACTCAAAATCACTGGTTTATAAATATGTTTAGAAAATTCCTTTTTAAGAGCTTCGTCGAATTTGTTTTTTTAAGGTTTTAAATTATATTTTTGTAATCTTAGAAAAAATTTCGTGTGATTTGTCAACGTTGTAAACTTTATGAGCATGTATAAATCGTCGACAAAAATAATTCATTAAATCATCGACGATGAAATTCGCCGTTTTAATGAAAAGTCGAATTTTCAAGATTCTTGTAATAAAAATTATTAATTATAAAATTTTATTTCCTGTAGAAATTTTTATGAACAATTTTTTTCATAAAAATTCTAATTCATAAGATATGCACAGGGTTCAAATATTTTCATAAAAAAGATTTGAAATTTCTTATAAAAGTGTCAGTTGTTTTTATAACAAAATTTTTTCTTACTAAAATTTTTTATGGTTGACTTTAAAAGAAATTTCTAATTGTTTTAAGAATTTTTCCATTTTTGATAAGAATCAAAATCACTAGTGTATTAACATGTTTAGAAAATTTCTTCGTCGAATTTGTTTTTTCAAGGTTTTAAATTATTTTTGTTAAATCTCAGAAAAAATTTTTTGTGTGATTTTTCAACGATGTAAACTTAATGAACATGAAAAAAGTGGAATGACGTTTTTTTAATGAATTCATGGTTTATTTTTTGCAGAGTCGATAGGGACCGTTCTGGAGCGATTTCGGCTGATGAATTACAGCAGGCTTTATCTAATGGAACTTGGACTCCTTTCAACCCAGAAACAGTCCGCTTGATGATTGGTGAAAATTATTTAATTTAACATAGTTTTTGCATGGTTTAATAGAACTTGAATAATTTTCCAAATTAACATTTTTTTGTCCTTCTAACGGGAAATTCTTAATACATATACTGGCACATAACTTTTTTGATTTGCAAGTATTAAAATGAAAAAAAAATATTTATTGCCTTATTAGATTAATAAATATTATTTCTTTAAAATATCAGTTAATTCGTTTTTCTTGATAATTGTAAAAGGCTTTGTTTGCTTACATCTATTCATTGAGCTTGATTTTTTGCTTCGCTTGGTTGCAAAAAAAGAAAAAAATAAATTAATAAATGTTGGCTGCTCAGCTTAAAATACAAGTACAAGCAACTCATAGATTAACTTGGCAAACTTTTTATGCAATAATAACTTTAAATTATTACTTTAATGTCTGATGGTAGTCACTGAATTTTATAGACAATAGAAAAAACAAGAAAATTGAACTTTCATAAGTACCTGTATATTGATGCTCTTTTAACGTAATATAACAAGCAAAAGATATTCAGTGAAAATAGCCACATAATTCAAAAATCAATTTTATAAGACAAAAATCTCTTATTTCAGTAAGACTGATAAATAAAAACAAGTTTTTTCCAAAAATATGTACAATTGAGTGGTTGAGAGCAAAAGACAAACTATTAAGGCCAAGTTCCTCCAAAAACGTGTTTTTTTTATACTCCATTTATTGTTAAAAAAATATTTTAAAATTAAACTTTTTACAGATAAAAGTGCATACATTAAACGACTTAAAAAAATGTTTTTTTCATTTTTTTTTTTATTATTGTGGCTCTGAAAACAGCTATTCAAACTTGTACAATTTTTTGGTGGGTGTCATCATTTCTTGTTAACGAATAATCTGAAAGCCAAAAGCAAAACAGTTTCATATTCTGTATCGAATTGGCTATGGTTGGAACTACAATGAAACATTTCCACCGAGAAAAAAATAAAATGGCGGACTTTTAAATTTTTGACTTTTTTTTTTGAACTCTTACTTGTTTATAACTTTTTTAAATAACAATGAATATTTTTGGTTGTAGTTCTGACCATAGCCAATTCGATATAGAATATGAAACTGTTGCTTTTTGCTTTCAGATGATTCGTTTCCAAGAAATAATGACACTCGCCAAAAAATCGGTTGAGCTGTTTTCAGAGCCGCCATTATAAAAAAAAATTTTTTCAGTCGTTTAATATAAATCTGTAAACAGTTTAATTTTGAAATATTTTTTTAACAATATATGGAATAAAAAAAATACACACGTGTTTTGGAGGAACCTGGCCTTAAGAGACCGAAAAGATAGTTTTGCCACTTTATCTGTCTCTCACTAGTTTGTCTTTTGCTCTCAACCGCTCAATTATGACTAACATTGTTTTATAAAATGTGAAAATGCTTATGACAGTTCTCAAGTTGTTATTTTCCATTGTGTAATATTTATTTCAATGGAGTTGATCATAAGTTGCTGTTGCTTTATTTTGTTGGCGCAGGTATGTTTCAATATGAAGATAAAAACACAACTGGTTCTGCAGGTATGTTTGATAGAAAGCAATCGGGGACTGTGACTTTCGAAGAATTTGGAGCTCTTTGGAAATACGTTACTGACTGGTAGGAACAATTTTTATGGATCATTTTAATATTTGTTAATTACAAACAATAATATACAATTTACAATTTAGTTTATGAAAATTATCACTTGAAACCAATTTTTACATTTTCTAGGCAAAATTGCTTCCGTTCTTTCGATAAAGATGGAAGTGGCAACATTGACAGACAAGAACTCAGAGCAGCTTTGACTGCCTTTGGGTACAGAATATCGGACCATTTGGTTGGAACTCTTGTTCGTAAATACGATCGTCTTGGAAGAGGAACGATTTACTTTGACGATTTCATCCAATGTTGTGTCGTCTTACATGTAAGTTACTCTTTCTCCAATCCATCTGTAAATTTAGTTTTTTTGACAGCAAAGTAATGTTTTCTTAATAATTTTTCAGACATTGACATCAGCCTTCAGACAATTCGACACCGATCTTGACGGCGTCATAACGATCAACTACGAGCAGTTTTTGAACATGGTGTTCAACATCAAATTTTGATTTTATACTTACTGTCTCAGAGTCAATATTTTTGTAAATGCAGAAACTTGAACAATTTGCCAAACTGATTGCCAAATAAATGTATCTTGTAATTTTCAATGTATTTTGCATACAGCTTTCATTAGGTGTTCCTCAGTATTACTCTAAATTCATGTTTTAATATTTCACATTCTGGTTGGCAATTACCAAGGTTCTAAACAATAGACATCACGAAAATCTTGCATGCTTGCTGGAATGTTGTTTATCATACTGCGTAATATAATAATGATTCAGCTAGGTGTACAAGACATTTTTGTAAGATATTTTCATTGTTGCAAAGTTTGTATGAAGCGCATTTACATCACCTTACTACTTGTTTATATAAATACGATTGAAATTTTACAAATAATGTTTAAGAAATGATGTACAGTATCTATTGTGTGTTGACTCCACAAAATAAAAGTTATGTACTTGAAGTTGTTATATTATGTGCTCATTTTTAGTTATTGTAATTTATTCATTCATTCAGGTGTGCAAAATACAGAGTTCCTCCCGACAAAAAAAGCATATGCTTTCTGTCCGCAGGCCTGAGATCTTAGTTAATTACCATGGATTCAGTATTCTAATTAATACAATAAAAGAAACCATACTGTATTGTTTAAAAAACATTTATTTCTCACTACGTTTTATATTAGATTACAATAATTTTTCTATTAGTACCAAGAGAAAAAATTGAAATATCAAGTGCACATACAAATTTCCAAAGCCATATTTACATTGGAAGGCTTAATAATGTTTGAGACACGAAAACAGGTGTATGAACTTATTTCACATATTTCTCCATAAATTTACGATGAAATTCACTTCGCAATGAATCATTGATGAAAACTTTGACTTTTTTATCTGGCTCAGATCTAGCACAATTTTTGAAAACAACGTCGTCGTCCCATCTTCTTTTTACTTTCATGTCAGTGCGCGGGTTCCCGAGAGTATAAGGAAGCAATGGGTTTCCAGAAATGATGTTTTCTGTTCTTATTCTTTCCTCTTCTTGTTTCTTCTCAAGTTCCTTCAAAAAAATAAAGCCAAGTGTTAACATGGAAAGTAGAATAAAAATGGAATAATAAATAAATACAATGCAACAAAAACCTGTCTCGCTTGTTCAATGGCTCGTTCTTTTCGAATGCGCTCGAGCTCAGCGAGCAAAGTGGCGTTCTCATCGTCGTCATTTTCAGAATCAGAGTCAGATTCATCTAGAGGATCGTCAGCGTCTAAACTAGTCGCCGGTACTTGATCGATTCTTTGTCTTTTTGCAGCTGCGGCCACTTCTCTGGGAGCTTCTATTGCTTTCCTTGCTCTTTCCCTTAAAGAAATTTCTCGCTCATTGTGATCTTTCTCGCGCTCTTCCAGATCTTTGCGGAAATCTCGGTTGCGCAGTTCTTCGATTGTGTTTTGACCATGGTCTCTGAAATATAAATAAAATGTTCATAAAGTTTACAACATTGACAAATCGCATGGACATTTTTTTCAGAGATTTAACAAAAATAATGTTAAACCTTGAAAAAACAAATTCGACGAAGCCACTAACAAGGAAATTTAAAAAAATTCAAGATACAAAAATTCTAAGAATTTTGATTCGAAATTCTAAAGTTAAAAATGTTGATTCAAATTCTGAAATTTGAATTCTAAATTCAAAAACTCTTATTCAAATTCTGGAATTGACATTAATATTTGAAAAATTCTGATTCAAATTGTAAATTCGAAAATTCACTGAAAAAATTCAAGAATTCACTGAAAGAAAGAACAAATTGAAAGCATTTTCTGTGAAACTTCACTGAATTCTTAAAATTCTGATTCATATTCTTAAATTTGAATTATGAATTCAAGAATTCACTGAATTCAGTGATAAAAATTCGGAGAATTTTGATGCAAATTCTGAAATTTGAATTCTAAATTCAGAAATTCTGATTCAAATTCTAAAGTTTGAATTTTTAATTCAAAAATTTTTATCCAAATATTGGGTTTTGAATTCTAAATTCAAAAACTCTTATTCAAATTCTGAAATTTGAATTCTAGATTCAAAAATTCTTATTTGAATTATAAATTCGAAAATTCACTGAAAAAAAATTCAAGAATTCACTGAAAGAAAGAACAAATTGAAAGAATTCACTGTGAAACTTCACTGAATTTTGAAAATTCTGATTCATATTCTTAAATTTCAATTTGAATTCAAGAATTCAGTGATAAAAATTTAAAAATTCGGAGAGTTCTGATTCAAATTCTGAAATTTTAATTCTAAATTCAGAAATTCTAATGAAATTCTAAAGTTTGAATTCTGAATTCAAAAATTTTTATCCAAATTCTGAAATTTGAATTCTAAATTCAAAAGCTCTTATTCAAATTCTGAAATTTAAATTCATATATGAGAAATTCTGAATTGAATTCTGAAATTCCAATTCTAGATTGTAAAATTCTGATTGAAATTCTAAATTCGAAAATACACTGAAAAAAATTCAAGAATTCGCTGAAAGAAAGAACAAATTGAAACAATTAACTCTAAAACTTCAATGAATTCTGAAAATTCTGTTTCATATTCTTAAATTTGAATTATGGATTCAAGAATTTAAAAATTCTGAGAATTCTAATTCAAATTCTGAAATTTGAATTCTAAATTCATAAATTCTGATTCAAATTCTAAAGTTTTAATTCTGAATTCAAAAATTTTGATTCAAATTCTGATATTTAAATTCTAAATTCAAAAGCTCCTATTCAAATCCTAAAATTTGAATTTTAGATTCAAAAACTCTTATTCAAATTCTGGAATTTAAACTCATATTTGAAAAGTTCTAATTCAAATTATAAATTTGAAAATTCACTGAAAAAATTCAAGAATTCACTAAAAGAAAGAACAAATTGAAAGAATTCACTGTGAAACTTCACTGAGTTCTGAAAATTCTGATTCATATTCTTAAATTTTAATTAAATTCAAGACTTCACTGAGTTAAGTGAAAAAAATTCAAGAATTAAAAAACTCGAAGAATTTAAATTCTAAATTCAAAAATTCTGATTCAAATTTTACATCAATAATTCAAATCTCAGAAAAAAATTCTGATTTGATTTTCCAACGTTGTAAACTTTCACAACATAAAATAAAACGAATTTGTGAACTGAGGAAAAATTACACTGATTATAAATTTAATTGAGTTGAATAAGTTAGAAAAAAACCTATTCGAAGATTTTCAAATGTGCCATAAATAATTGCAGAGTACTGGAAGTTACAATTATTATGTTGAACATGTTATAACAAGAACATGTTAGTCATGAAATGTTTACCTGTATTTAAGTTTGAGGTGAGAGGGCAGATCACGACTACTGTATTGTTTTGAAATAGCGCTCAAATCTTTTTCCCCTCGACCCTGACCTCCTCTCGCAGGGTCGAATGTTGGCCTTGCAGCAGTTGTCATTTTGGTTTTTCGTCAATATCTGAAATCAACAAATGCCATTTTCTGAACATAGATACTCTAGTCGAAATATTAACCTCATTTCACAGTCAGAAAACTAGAAAAAAATTGTAGTTTGATATTTTGTATGGAAGCTGTCAATATTTATCAACATACTAACCTGCTGAAAAAACTTGAGCAGAGCTCTATAATAATTCATCATTTTTTATCATGTTCACCATGTATGTTGATCATATTTCATCATTTTCAATAACTTTTAAATTCTCGATCCTGAACTCAAGTAATTCTTGATAAATTTTCATCATGTTTGTTAAATAAGATAAGTTAGTACCGATCATTTTACATAATTTTTCATAATTTTCAAATCCTTAGTGGATAATCAAAGTCGTACTCGATTATTTTTCATCATGTTTATAAAATACAACAAGTCAGTACTGATCATTTCACGTCATTTTTCATTTTTTTTTCACTCAATTTAAGCATATTAATCAACATTGTGATGGAAAATCATTTGTTTTTTATTTGACTGAATCACATTAAACATTTATTTTGTACATGGTAATTATGCAACATTATCATGTTCATAAAGTTTACAAGGTTGACAAATTACACGACAATTTTTTTCTGAGATTTACCAAAAATAATGTAAAATCTTTAAAAAAAAAACGAATTCGACGGAGCCCATAACAACGAATCTTCTAAACATATTTATACATTGGTGATTTTGATTCTTATAAGAAATGGCAAAATTCTTATAACAGTTAGAAATTTCTTATAAGAATTCTATTTCTTATGTAGTCGACCTTAAAAAATTCAAATCAGAAAAAAACTTTTTATAAAAACCAGTGACACTTTTATAAGAAATGTCAAATTTTTTATAAGAAAGTATTTTCAGCCTCGTACATTTCTTATGAACTGAAATTTTTATGGAAAAAACTTTTTGTAAACATTTCTACAGGAAATAAAGTTTTATATGAAAAGTTTTTATAACAAGAATCTTAATAGTTCGACCTTTGTTGTATAAAACGAATAAATTTTTTTTGGTGATATTTAGGGGCTTTGCTTAATTCGCTATTTTTAGGTTTTAAATCATTGATGGTAAATCTCAAAAAAAAACTCTCGTGTGATTTTTCAATGTTGTAAACTTTGTCAACATACATTATCTGTGGGTTACCTGATGAATTACATTTCAATATTTATTATTATATAATAATATTAAATATATTGTATTACTTAATAATTATTGGAATATTTTATAATAATTACTTAATACACTATAATATATTATGTACGACTATAATATTTAAATTTTGTTCTTATTATTTAATATACTTTTGCATCGTTACTTACATATCAATAATAAACTTGAAAATTTTTAAACATTACAGCTTTTTTAAGAAAAATGTGTTGATAACGTGTTGACATACGATGAAAAATAATCAACTTGAAAATCTCGATGGTTTTGCATAATTTGGATAACGCAAAATGGGTCCACATGATGAAATATGATGAAAAATGATAGACTCTTCAAAAATTCGATCACTTTACTCAATTTTGTATCACGAAAAACAGATTATTAAGGTGACGAAATATGATGAAAAGTTATCGACTTTTAAAAAACTCAATAATTTTTCTTAATTTCTCATCTCAAAAAATGGACAATAACGTGATGAAATACGATAAAAAATGATCGACTTTTTAGCAGGGTAGTTGTGAATTTTGATAAATTCATAACCTACAAAACGTAACTTTAGAAGATTTAAAGAATCAATGCTTTACAGAATTTTTAACTTCCTCTAGGTGCAATTTAATAAATTCTAAACATTTTTGATTGATCGAGTTATCGTATATTACGAAATACATACAACAAGATATGGGTTACTTAATTTCACTGAGTTATGTTTGTTGCGAATATTTTCGATTATCGAGTAAAAATACTTTTTCGACTGGTTCAGTAGAAAACAAACGATTATTTTATACCACTTTGTGTTGCGTCGATCGATGGGGAAAACACGTAGATTGACGTAGATCAAACCAGAACAAAAATGCTAAAAAAATACAACATCAAACTGTCAAACATATGTAAACATAGCCAATCCTGGTCAATCCGATCTTCCCGACATTGACAACATGTACGATATTCGGAAACGACGCCATTTGTTGAATTTGAAAGCTGCGACGGTTACCGTCTGTTACCGTTACCGACTGTTTCCGAATGTACCCGAGCCATACAGTGGCGGTATCAGTCGGTATTTTGTCGACTGTTGGCGTCATATGTCATATCATGCATTTTGACCAAATCAGTGTGTGCGAGGCTGGCCCGTTTATTTACCCAACTTATGTTGCAGACCCTTCGTTCAGGCGGCGCTGGTATCGATTCCGGGTGGACATTGAAGTGAATGGAGCCTCGCACACACTGGACCAAATTTTTTCATGTAGCATACTAAATGATGTTAATTACCCATACGGCACGGTGCGTTTCAGTAAGCTTTCAGCAAGGTTTCGATTGCAATCTGAACCTTGCTGAAAGCTTACTGAAACGCACCGTGCCGTATGGGTAAGTACAAATGAAAGAACGACAAAAATGTCTACGAATGTCGAACGGACTGTACTGCAGGTGAATCAACGCATGCAATCAGCTCGTACATACATTATGTTTACGTCTAAATACGAGGGAAACGGACATTTGTTTAAAACGACTCAGAACCTCAGTGCAGAATCTATTGCGGTGCAAGAAAGACGTATATAACAGCAACCGGTTTAGAGGAAGAAGGACCAAAAGAAAAAGTCTTTCGAGTCGTTGTAATGATGCACTATTTCTTTTTGAATTTTCTGTTACGTTTTTGTATTTGAGTTTCATGTCGCACTAAAGTAAATAGTTTAATTATATTTCATGGAGAAACGACTGGAAGAACAAATAAAAAATTGATATTTAGATTAAAAAATATTGAATAAAGAATATTCAGAAGATCCTATGGTTTATTTTTTACAAGTAATGTAAAATAGTAAAATCTCTTACTGATTTTAATCTTTAATAAAACATTATAAAATCTTCTACAAACCTAACATTTCCTGTAAGAATTTATAGCGGAATTTTTTATAAAAAAATTTTAGTTTCTTATAATGTTTTTATAAAGTCACTTTGTAAGAACTGGAAATTTTAAAAGAATTCGATAAAGCCGTCTGAAAAGAAAACGAAATTTCTCCTAGGTATTCCCATTACTTTTAAGGTTTTGATAAATACCAAAATCAGCAGGGTCCGATACTAAGAATGGTAAAAATCACGTTCATTCGCTTAAATATCACATGTTTTTTGATTTGATAAAAGGATGTTTTCTTCATTTTTATTGTTCACGTGCGTTGTAAATGATCACGATAACAGTCATTAATCTACAACGCTGATTCTCGAATCAGGCGAATAAAATGTGGATGAAAAAATGAAACTGAAATTTGAAAACTTCGCTGACATTAAAAAATGTGAACATTTCTTTTTTCTTATAGCACAGAAAACTGAGATATAAAGAAATGCGTCAGAATTCGTTCGATTTCTTTTTTGAAAAAACCATATTTCGTATTTGGTACTCGCAGGTATAATAAATTTCTTCGTTACAATAATATCGATAAATAAATTACAACTTTTTCGAAACATTGTTCTTCGATAGAAGGAAGGAGTGGGAAAGATCATAATAATAAACATCTAAAAAATATGAATTTTCTCATGGTTTATTTTATTACAAATAATAGCATAAGTAACAATGTTGTTTTTTCCAATATAATCCTCTTATGTCCCGCGATTGTTTTCCACATTTTTCCATGTTTTTCAATGTGCGTTGAAAACAATATGCATCTTAATCCAAGAAATACTGCGTATAAATACACTCATCTACAAGTAATTTTCTGGCAAACTTATCATACGTAAACAGTCAATTTCGAAGCCTCCAACCAACAACACGAGAATTTAATTTAAAAAAAACCCAGCCCATTGTAAATTCATAATTTTTTTTACGCCAAACATTAAGTAACTAATATACAATTTTGCGTCGCTATACTCAAGACGAAAAGTTCCCAATTTTTTTTTCAAACATTCAAAAAATTAAGAACAAAAATTTCGTCTCGGAGATCCACCGCGAGTGGTCGTCAATTTTTCGAAATATTTTTTCAATATTTATTCTCGGCATTAAATAATTATTGGGGTGATGATTAAGTACATGAGGTGTCGTTAAAAACGGGACACGGAATTCCAATAAATAAACAAACCGGGGATGAAATGTTCGATGATTTCTTTAATAAAAATCTGAGGTACGATTCGGGTACGGAAAATGAAGCTCGTGTCCCCTGGTTAAAAATAAATCGTGTACATGCAGTTCAGTGGACAGGTCTTCACTAAATACTGTGATTGCGGCGCGTTTTAATCGTACAGAGATACTTTTCTTTTGGTTTTTCCGAAAAATTTCGTTGGAGTTCGGAATTTCGTTTGGTTTTTCCAAATGAACAACCTTATTGTTCAGAATTTTTGGAAATAGCGTATTTGATCGGTGAAACGAGTCAGGATTTGATGCTTCAAAAAGTTTTGGAGAGGACAAAATTGCCGTTTTCGATCATTTTTGTGAGGTTCGAGGGCATTGTTTTATATGTATAACTTTGTCGGGATTTCCAAAGTTTTTTTCTAAGCTTTATTCTGTCAATTTAATAAAAATTATGTTTCAGTATAAGAATAAAATTTTCGAAAATGCTACGAAATTGCTGTATTTTAAACAATTGCATATGCAAGAAAAAAATTTTTTTATCTTAACGGAGCCATTATTCAGGGAAAGGTCGAACTATCAAAAAAAGACTCTTTTCATTTTTTCCAAAATTTTTCTTTTATTTTCGTAGAAAGTTGAAAAGATATTCATGAGAACATTAACAATCATTAGTGAGATTTTTTATATCCAGACTCGAAGTTTTGTTTAAATCTTGAAAATTTCTTGTATTAAAAATTATGTAAAGTCAATTTTTTTCAATTTTATGAAATAAATGAAAGTTTGTCAGATATTTTCAAAAAATATATTGGATTTTTTATAATTTTGGGAGAATTTGTACGTCTTCTGGAATTTTTTTGATACTGAATACAAAAGTTTTTCTTTAAAATATTATAAAATTTTGAAATATATAATTGTGGGGCTTCTCTAAAATACTAAAATGTTTTGAAATTTTCCCATGTTCCAAGAATATTTGTGCGATATTTATTTCTATCTTTTTTATTCATTTTAAATAAATGACTTGAAATTATAAGTTATCTGCTAGAATTTTTCGTTGTTTTTTGATAAGTTAAAACTATGGAAATTTGCAAAAAAGGTACGTTTTTGGTTTTGACAGACTTTATAATAATCCAGAAGAATGCAGGAAACTTTTGTAAAAAATTCGATCAAAAAGACATTCAAAATTAATTTATATTCATCTATATGTTTAACACTAAAAAAAAAATTTTTATCACTTAAGATTTTCCTCCCTTTTATCCCAAACCAACGAAAGAACGTTTAAGGTAAGTTTGAAAACTTCTAAACTATAGAAATATTTTTTAGTTCAAAATTTTTTAAGAATTATACTGATTTCGACGAAAATCAGAAATTCTCTCGAGGTTAACGAAGTTTTTAACAATCATTTTAAATAATCAAAGATTATTTGTGGGCGTACAGACATACTTTCTGGTTGCATTGCGAGAAATATTATAAAAAAAGTCCAGAAACTCAATAACTTATGAAATTTCTAGTTAGGTTGAAAAATTATGGATTATGTAGCATGAACTTGGACGATACGGTTTTGAATTCTTCACAATACTTTTAACAACAACAAAAACAAAAGTATTTTAAACACTTTCTAAAAAAATTATCCACATTGTAAGACAAATAGTGTGGTTTTTCCAAAAAAAACGGGTAAATAATTTCCCATTACAGTAGTTGCAAGGGTTTTCAAAAAAAAAAAAAAAAGAAAAATATGTCAATAGGGACTTTGTATACTTTTCAAATTATTTTTTTTTCTCAAGCTTATATCTCAATATCACACAAAATCAATGTCATTTAATTTTTAGAAACTTCTTTTTTGAGTAAATAAATAAAGTAAAATGCGTTTTTCAAGTGTCCCGCCTTAAAGACGAAAACGATAGAATCGCGCCTATATTCACACGAGCGAATGTGACGTCACGCGCCCACCAAAACAAAGTTCATAACCATACATTCACATACATTTCTGCAGTTTATGTATACACGATTCACAGTATGTTAGGTGGGCGCGTGACGTCACAACTGACCGCGAGAACATCAGCCAATCAGAAACGTTTGGCCTCGCACAAATTTCGTTTGAATTTTTCCACATTTCAAACTTTTTTTTTATCGAATTTTTGTCGAAAAAAGATTGAAATTTCTTTATAATATGTTTTAATACGATGTATTCTTCACCACCAGTAAAAAAAATTACACTTAAAAAAATGCAAGGTCCCTATTACCATTATTGGTCTCGAAAAAAGAAAAATACATATTCCTCAGTTCATCTCCAACTATTGACAAGACGTCACATCGTATTGGCTGTATAAGCGCGTTTTACTGTGGGCACGCGTAAAAATGGCTCTCGGAAATGCCCGTCGCTCGTATTCCCGATGTGATTGATGCGCGCGCGCGTTATTTTAATTGCACCGAGCCGTACAATCCGTGAATATCGAAGGCTCATGAACCACGTTCGATCATTAAAAGGATCGCACAGTGCAAAAATGTACATTATGCGCGTGAAAATAAAAGTAACATAGGAACTATTAAATCTGTCGGCTTAGTGTGTTCGTTTTACGATCTCGTCTTGGATTTATGCTGACACAGCGAATATCTCACAGTCCGCATATTATTTCCTTTTCTTTTTTTTTCCTTTATTGTATTTTGGCAATAAAGTATCCCATAAACGCACGCCGTTTAATGTCCGTTTTGGCCTTTGCCGCAATAGAATAAATAAAAAATAACTTAACACCGAAAACCGTTGACGGGTCTTTTCGCCAAGTCTTGCAACTTTCTAAAGCTTATAACTGCACCGGGAAAAACCACATGCTCTTCAAGCACGAGAACGCGAGTTTTTACGAGCACTTTGGAAAGGAATTTCATGCCGCGAAAACGAGGATTCTAAAATAGTTTGAGAATTTTCCGGATTTTCGCGAACCCCAATATGACTTTGGAACATGAAATGCGCGAATATCGTGTTCCAAAATCATGAGGTTCATGAATTTTTCTGTGCTTTCAGAGCACGTGTTTTCTCTCGGTGTTTTCATAAATATTGAGTACGTATAAACGAAGGTACATAAATATTTGTAAAATAAATAATTTACATTATTTGAAAGTATTAGATCAAAATATTGGGAATCTGCTTTTCGGTCGATACTTTTTTTGCTGGCGTTTTTTCTTCTAAAAATTGACTTTTATTGATGAAAGAAGTCTTACGGCATATTTCGCTGCAAGGAAATATTTTCTTTATTTCTACAAACTACACTTATGTCTTCTGAAAATGACGTCAACTGATAACGAGAAGAGAAATTCAGTGATTCATTTGGGTTGAACTGAAATGATGAACTGGAGATAATTTGACACGAACTAGCAGTTCCCAGGTATACAATCGGCTTAGGATTATTGCTCTTAAAGGTAACTTTGAATTCGTGGGGCCCGTGATTTTTTGTACTGATTTGGGTCCTTTGAAAGGCCCGGAAATGAACCGGACGATCTTCGCGATTTTTCGGGGATGAGTCATGCGCTTGATCTCGGCTGAGATTTGTATATTGTTTTAATATTTCACGTCGAGGCTGAATATGGAAAATCACGAGTGAAATATACCAATCAAATATTTGTGATATAGTCATTATAAATATTGTTTATCAAATGATTTTTAATCAATTAATCATTACTATTCCAAAAATTTTATCGGAATGAAAAAGTAGGTTTTAATTTTCAGAAATGACAAATTTTTCAAATTATGTACTTTTTAATTAACGCCAGCAACTCATGATTCAGTCCTGAAAATTCTCGTTCGCACGAATCCCGGCTAAACTACTTAAACGCGTACTGAAAGTGCATATTTTTCTTATGCTCTTAACATAAACCATAAAAAATTTTTCCATGCACAACACGAAAAATTTCCAAAGGAAAAACAACGTTTCTTAAAATTTAATTTCCAGAGAAAAATAGCTTTTGGTTTTGATTTTCCAAGTAGCTCGCATTTACTTCTCTTAAAATGTGAGCCCAATGATTTTGACAGTTAACTATGAAAAAGTGTCGAGATTGTCAATTTCGGTGATTTTACAATTCTTTAAACAAGTACTTAAAAAGAATTGAAACCAAATATTACAGCTAATTAAAAAATAAATTAATAAAAATCATTAAAAAAATCGCCTGAGCTGACATTCCGTGAGGAAATAGCGAGCTCACCGTGAATTTTCGTGTTCAATAAATTGCTGTATGTACAGTTTTTCTTTTCACTGCTCTGTAAAGGGCCAGATATAATTATATGTATATTATATATATATATACAGGGTGTCCCAAAGTCTCATGTAAAAAAAAATATGGCAGATTCCTTGCGAAAATCTAAGATTTTTTTTCCTTTGCTATTTTTTGAAAAATGAAAATTGAGAAAGTTATTAGCGATATTGAGAAAAGCGCTGGAATTGTGCGTCTCTATCGCTCTAGCGCGGTTCCCATTCTATGCATCTCTCTCGCACTCACTGGAAATCCAGTGGCGCTTGCATTGCCTTAACAGCTTACGTACAGCTGAACCGCTGCGGCTGTAACTACTGTAGCTACGTAAGGTGTTAAGTAATCACTAATAACTTTTTCAATTTTCATTTTTTCGAAAAATGGAAAAGGAAAAAAAATTTTAGATTTTCGCAAGGAATCTGCCATATTTTTTTTATATGAGACTTTGGGACACCCTGTATATCTGACCCATTATAGGGCACTTTTGTAGCAACGCGCGTTATTTTGCTTAGCGTGAAATTGTGCGTGGAAAATTTTTTCTTTTGTGGGGAATAACAAAAAAGTAATAGTTTGGCACATTTGGAAGGCGGGCGTTTCTGCACTAGTGGTGTAACAGTCTGTCCCGGTTGTTTCATTCGCGAAATAATTATCGCTAATTGTCGTCGCGCGAGTATTTCAGGTTCCTAAATGGTGTAAGTAATAGTCTTTGTCGATGTAAGCTGGGTTTCAAAACGTACCAACTCGGGGGTCGAATTTTATTCGACGTCTGACTGTGGTTCCTCGATGTCTTTGGCCGTAGAGTTTTGGCGGCAGTGGTATACGTACGCGCTGACGGATAAGTCGTCGTCTACGCGTACGCATTTGTATGATGAATCGGGACACACGCACCTGATAATAAAATAAAAGATTTTTTACAGAAAGTTTTAATTTCTGTAAGTTCTGAGATGTGGATGTCAATTTTTTTAAATTAAATGTACTCTACTCATTTTATTGAGAAATTTCTAAAATTTACCGAATTTAAAAAATATCCATGCAACTGTCAGATTTTTAAACATTCAAAATTTCAAAAATTTTAAAATAGAAGATGTATCCTTAGCCTAAATTATCATTATTATTACACGGAGAGAAAACTTGAAGTAAATTTTACTTTTTTCAAAGTAAATCGCTTTTATTTGCAAAAAAAAAGGAATTTTTACTGTAGGATTGTATTATT
>JAPYZL010184947.1:0-13685 GCA_030522825.1 Platygaster orseoliae
GGATCCTTTTTCTGTCGACGAGAGTAAGGAATAAAATCCTGGACTATTGTCCAACATTGCAAATACTAATAATACTTTTTCCTTACTACGCTCGTCACAAGTCGTTAGAAAAATCACATATTATAATTTTGCTTTATTTTTTGTGCACGTTTCATGAAATCTTCTCAAAAATAGAATATATGAATGCCAGAAGTATGATAGTACAGACTTTTCAATCATAATATTTTCTTCTTCTAGAACTCATTTTTTCGAAAATGTATAATTTAAAATATCTATCGAAAATTAACTAATTCAGACAATCAAAATTTAAATGTCATTTTCAATCATGAGTATTGAGAAAAAAAATTGTCATACCTATACAAAAATTTTGTTGAAAAAAGAACGATTTCGAAATTATAATCTTTTGTTCGAAAAGAAAATAAAAAACTGAAAATATTACTGATCCGAAAGTTATTCAATATTCAAATAAATAATTTCTAAATAATAATAAAATGAAGTTAGTTCGTGAGAAACATAAAAACTGCAAATAATATGATAAAATTATCCAGTTTGGCGAATAAATTTTGGACAAGATAATAAATATTTTGAAATCTCAAAGTTATAGTTTTTTTCTGTTGTTTAACTGCAAAAGTATATCAGTATTACAGATAAAATATTGAGTTTGTGTATGTAGAAAAGTTAATTCTTCGAAAGTATATAGAAATTTACAATAACATTCTAAAAATCAAAATTTTTTTAATTAATTTCGTTATTGAAAAGAATTAGTTATCTTTATTGCACAATAGTTAGTGTTTTCTAGAAAGGTTTCGTTTTTTTTTTTAATGTTTTCGTATTTTAAAATACCATCCTTTAAAATCAACTTCTTTTTAATTTTTGGATTATTTCATTATTTTTTTTTTATATTTTTATTTTATTATATCATATTTTTGGTAACATTTTTTTCAGTATCTTATAACATTTCATCGAGCACTAATAATGTGTTAAATTTATTTCAGACATTTATCAATTATTTTGAATAATATTCCTATTTTTGAAAGAATAGTATCAAATAACAAACTTGTCTTATTTTCTGAAAAAAGCGTTTGTTTAAAAAAAAAAAAATTTTTTTCCGTAATAAAGTAGCTAGTATTAGTAAAAATTTAATTCATTATTGTCTGTATTTCTTTTTTTTTTTCAAAAATAAGATCTTCATTTTTCAGCAGGAGATTTTTAAACAGTTAATTTGAATTTCTTCACTTTTGGGAACAAAATCTTTTTTTTCAAGACTCTTTTCAAGCCACGCATCACAAGTTGCATTCATTTTAGAACAATAAATAGATGATTTTCATAAAAATTCTAGTTATAAAAAATAAAAATTTTTCTAGACTCTCGAGAGTTATGTAATAGTATAAGTTTTACAATGTAAAAAAACTTCCACAGTTTCGACACCGTAACAATTAGGTACGAGTTCGAGCATCGTTAGTAACTAAACAATTTTTCATTCTTCGTGCACGTTAAGGCGCACTTTTTTTTAGCGGGTTATAAAGGATTCTGTGGATACGGGTTTCCAATTACGGTCATGTGAAAAACTCGATCCAGTGTTTTATAGGCTCGTTATCGTGAGCACCGATATCCCCAGTGACAAATGTCGTGCACATTTAATATGACTGTATCTTCCAAAACATTCGGAACCTCTGAGCGTAAATGATACAAATTATCAGAAATGAACTTTAAATCCATATTAGTGTGTATTTTATAAACAATATGATCATCAGAAGTCTCACATTGATCGAAAAAATTATTTCTATGATTCAAATAATAACGATTTTCAATCTTGGTAGGATATGTTGAAATTTCTTGCAATCACACTTGTGAAGTCATTAGATATCAGCCTGTTCCATAACCTTATTCTGAATATCTTCTTGTTAATCTCAAACCAAAAACATAGTTCTAATCATTTAAATCACCTCCCAGATCAGCACTAATTCTTGTTTCAAAATGATCAAAAGTATGAGAAAACAAATACACCGTAGAATGATGTAGAGCTGAAACTTTCCACCCTATCGTACAAAGTTGATTACCTCTTGTGATAAGCTTGCTGATACACTAGTTTGCACCTTTTTCAGAACTCCTTCCGCGCGAGTCATTAAATAAATCATTTCTATCAGAAGATAGCTATTAGGAGTTATTTTTCTGATGGCACTTTGAATTCATGTTAGCTTTTAAAACGATCTTGATTCCTGTTTTGCTTGATGAGGGCTTAGAATTGCAAGTCAGTCAAGAGCAACGACTTTAGTAAGAGTTGTTGTACTCTACCAGATTTTTCCTTCAAGGATTTTGATTGCAATCCAAAAAATTTTTCGAAAGCATCACGTACAAAGATTTTTGAGCCTAAAAAAACCTCAAACTAACTGTAATATATTATAAACACAATTTTTCTAATAAATAATCAAGATTTGTGCAAGAAAACGCCACTGCACAAAAAAATTAATACTCTGCATGGAAAATGGCAAATTACCTTTCTCAAGCGATGCGTGAAATCTTCGTACCTTGTTATGATGCGCTTGTTTTATCAGTAACAGCATTCATTAACAAGTCGCCAGAAAAAGTAATGAGCAATGCTCGTTACGAAACATTCGCAACGATTCGCCTTCGGAACGTGAAGCTATTCGAACTGGCTTGGCGCTGCGAATTTGTATTCACTGCAGGGCAAAAAGAACTTCTTCATAATACGCCGCCTAATTTCCGGTCTTCAGAATTATTTTCCACGGAGCGCTGCGGGGCACAGAAGAATTTTGCAATATCATCTTTCTCAAGATATTGTTTTCGCCATGGAGTGAAAGCTTGTGTTTATTAGTCATGAAGAAAATCGTTTGGACATTGTCGTGATTCGAACAAGTTTACCTCGAGTACAATGTAGAATGCAGATAATTATAACGTTTATAGTAAATTTAAAACGAGTATGAATAATTTCCAAGAAACACTGACAGGGGTGAGAATTTATTTATTTTTTATTCAAAGTTGAATACTTGAGACAAGAAATGAAAGACAAGTCAACATAATAATTATAATTCTTGAACTTATCAAAATCTGAATCTACTTATGGGAAAACTACTTTCTGGAAAAAACATGACAGCTTTAAACAACATCTATTATTAAATATAAACTTGGTCACAACTTCTTTCTGCACTTCTGTATTGTTAAACAATATCAAGTAACTTGAACATAGTGCAAGCATCTAAATTCACTTTAGAAAAACTGCGATCAAAGAACTTTTACACTTTCGCATCCCTCGACGCGACACGTGAATGTATCTCAATCATGACATTGTACGTAATCGCCAGAATAGGTCGGAGCACGCGAAACATTTATTTCTTTATATAATTATAGGCGCTGGATTGACGTGCTCTTGAAATGCGAGTGAGAGTCCAGAATTGCGTGGTGGGCATCCAATGTCCTCGATATTCTCAGGATAGTGTCGTGCTATTACGGATTTGCATATTTTAACGATCGCTGTCTTAAATGCGATTTACGCGACACACACGTGTTATTATCTCGACGGAAAAATGTGTCAATAGTCGAATGTGGTTGTAATTTGTAAACACACTGGGTGTGCACGCTGCAAATCAGTACAATATGTAATTTCAGTATCGCTCGATTCGCCCTCGATCATTCAAGTTGTTAAAGTTTTTTGTTGTTCACTCTCGTTCTGTTTTAACTGCATTTTCGTATCGCAGAGTACTTCACTGCTGATGAAAAATAACTCAGTTCAAATGAAATTACCAAATTTTTGTCGTGAAATTCCCTGCATCTCAATTTGTTCATGACCACCAATCAACCTCAATCATGCTGAACACCGTATACGAAAAACGTTTAAACTTTGCACTGGAATCAGTATGCGAAATTCACGGTGTTGTTAAGTAAATGCGCGAACACAGGAAGCTGTGGCAATTTTCGCCGAGGCACTAATGGCGCGAAACATGGAAACCTTTTGGCGAGTGCTCTGCAAACGACTGCCGTACGCCCCGCGAGCCAGATAAATGCATCGGGCTCGTCTAATGACTCAGGATCGAGCGATAAACCTCGTCACCGGGAACTCGCGAGTCCCCGTATTTCGCAGGTGTTGGTAAATCGCTCCAAGGTTCTTGTGTTTGCGCAACTCTAGGATAGCATTGGCCTTTTTTCGACGTGGCATGAAAGCCGGAAACCGCTCCAGCCGAGTCTGCAATTAATTCCCCATCCCGAAAATAATATGTAATTAGGCATCGCGCGCATTCGGTTTTCCATCCGACCGAAAGGAATCGTCGCTCACGTTTAACAAGGAAATAAAGCTCGCGGTCGTAACAGAACTATGAAATTAAAGGGCAAGGGGAATCGGGGAAAAATCTTCATTTTTGCTTCATAACCTGTCTTCGTGGTGGCGATGGAGAAAATCTAGATAATGCGGGATATTCAGCGCAGAATTCACGCGAGAAGTAACAGGTGAATTTCAGAAAATAGTTGAGTTTTGTATTTGTACAAAACCATTTCAGAGAATTCAAACTGTTTTTGTTCAACATGCTGGATTGTTGAGTAAATGCAATTTAGATAGAAATTGATTATTAAATATATGTATGCTAGAGAGGTTTTTTTTATGTAATATAATATTTTTTTTACGTAACATATATTTTTTATTAGGTTATAATATTTTATACATATTTAATGATAGTTTATTATATTTTTGATAATATAAATTTATTTTAACGTATATTTTTGTTATGTGATTAATATTTGAGTAACGTAATTTCTCGAATTTCGAGTTTCAGAACGTTTGATTGAAACTGGTTATCCAGAGCTTTAATATATAGAATTAATTAAAGTTTAAAGTCTGATAAGTCGATATAGACACCTGAAATTTTTGAATTAAGAAAGTAAAATATCTAAACACTCTACTTTTAAATGGAGAACACTTACTACAGCTAAAATAGAAAAATTATAGATTTGAAATTTCAAATGGAGAATTCTAATACTACGAATTTTGAATTCTAAGATTTTTACATTTTTGACTCTACGATATAATATATTTCTACGAATATCCTACATCGAAAAATCAATTACATATTATATATACTGACTGTTTAGAAAACTGTACTATAAAGCGAAAAATTCAAGGATTCAGTATTTTACAGTATAGAATCCTAGAGCTAAAAAGTATGATAACTCTTTCTTCTTTGAATTTATTCATGATTTGAAAAAATTTTTAGATCCACAGAAAAGCAGATTCTAATTCTACATGATCGAATTCTTCAACTCAGAATCGTAGAAATTAAATCTGAAGAATATTTATCAAATTGTTGCGAATAATTGAAACAACATATGAAAGAAGAATTGAACATCATGGAATTAAATAATTTTTCAATTTTGAATCATTCAAAATAGGGGAAATTGGGGCTGGTATGCAGGGTTTTTGTTTTGGAATTTTTTGCGCTTGAATAGTCACTATATGAAATGTTTGCAATACATCATATAGAAGAGTACACCTTTGGCTACATTTAAGAATTTTTCCTTACCATTTATTTATTTATTGTAAATTTTATATAAAGCGTAAGATAACGAGAAAAATCCTCCAACCTGCTCCGATCTCGGGGCAATTTGGCATTTTTCCCGGGTAAGTTGGCGGTTTTTGGTAAAACATTCATATACAATAAATTTCTGCATGTAACTTGAATGAGATATTTAAATAACATTGTAATGTCCATTTCGGAAGTACTTTTCACTTTAATATTTATCACACACACACACATTTTTTTTTTTTTTCAATTTTTTACATACTTCACGACGTTTTTGCCGGTAGATACAAATACCCGGTTCTGTCTTCGCCTATTACAGAACTAGAAATAATTATTAACAAAACTCGGAAATTTAACGAAATGTCACCACCGACTTTGAAAGTAATCAACAATCGTGAAAAATCGATATACACTTGAAATGAAATACAATTGCCAAAAAAAATCGTCCGCCAACTTGCCCCATATCACACACTGCCAACTAGCCTCAATCTGGTTTTTCGCATGTATATCAATTTAATAAACAAAATTTTGACGTTATATGGAAAACCAATGCAGAATCTTTTAATATAATCGACAAACTGAAAAAAATGAAAATTAGCCAAATCCATCGAACCAATAAAACCCATTCATCCCAAATAGTTTGTAAGTATTAAAATTTACTCATCACGCATGAAAAACCAGAAACATGGATAACTTTCACAAAAGAATTTTCCATTTTCTGAAAACACGTCAGATGATGCGTTTCACACTACTTTTGATATAATTAGTGAAGTGGCAGCACATGTCAAATAGATTTTTAGAAAAACGCAATCCGCCAACTTACCCCGACCGCCAACTAGCCCCGGTCTCCCCTACACATCCAGAGTTTCGAAATGTCAAGGGTATAAGCTTCGATCATTTTGAACAATGCAACGCATAAATATTTAATTCTGATTCGTCGATTATAAATTTGACGATATACAATCGCAAAGTTTTGAAATAATGGAAAATGTTGTTAGAAGAATCGAATCAAAGAATCATCACTATTACAGTTATAAAATTTGAACGTGTGAATTCTAGAAAAATTAATTTAAAAGTTTTAATTTTTCTAAAAATTTCAAAATTCTCATTTTGATTTTGAAGTATACGGTTGATGTATTTCAATTCATAATTAACAAGTTAAATAGTTTCTAATCAGTGAAAGTTAAATAATATATATAATAATATATTATTGCGAGTTTTCGAAATGCCTGTTTTGACGAAACGAAAGGTTGCAGCCCGAGGCGAAGCCGAGGGTTGTAATCGTTTCGTCAAAAGAGGCAAATTCACAGTTCGCTAGTAATTCACGTCCAAATATCCGATTACTAGCAAATTGTGAATAAATATTTTTTTACACAGCTACAGTTTCAAGATTATAATCCCCTAAGTATTGTACTTCACAGTTAAGGAATGTGAAATATCTTTCTCTAACTCTTCAGAATAGTTATCAGAAGATTGAAATTTTACAATATATTCCTTTAGAACTACATTTTGCATGATTTTATTGCATTGGATATTTAATTACAAAATTTTAATACGAAAATTGAACATGACCATTTTTTTTTTTTTTTTGAGACTTGTTAATGTCAAAAACAATGATTATATTTGTCAAAGTTTTAGTGCTTACGATTCTGCTACTTCAAACTCTATAGTGTAGAGTTCAAAAATTCTTATGAATCTCATACCAAGAATTATTATAGACTTCGTAGCATAAAACCGTCAAGTTTTCAAACCTCCCGAGTCGAAATTTTCAAGTAGAAAAAAGGAGAAATCGAGAAGGTTTTGAGAAGGCAAACATCTTGAAAATGCAACTTCTCGAGACCTTCTCCTCGTTCTCTTCCCGTTCAGTTTTTCCTTTTCACATACTTCTCAAACTGCTACCTATGTCGCTTTTAGAAGATTGAGAAGGATTTGAGAAGGTAGGTTTTGCATGCAGCTAGAAGGTTGAGAAGGAATTGAGAAGATTGGGAGAATGCGAAATTCTACATTCATGATCATGAAAACGTATGTTTTTTATTATAAAAATATTTCGAAAAAAAATTTTGATTGAAGGTATGTGTATATTTTCCGATGTACAATAATCTATATCACTCAAAAATGCGAACCTGTTTAATTAGCTTATTGGCCTAACCGGGACCGGGAGTTGAACCTACAACCTATCTATCACGAATCCACCTACCTAACCACTGCTCTATTGGACACGATATATTTTTGATGAAAATGAAAAGGCCAACTTCGAGAGGAGCTTCTTATAGTTGCATACTTTTAAACAAAAAATACACCAACAAGGGCTTAAAAAATTCATGGTTTTTGTTATTCAAAAAAAATTTGTATTTCGTGAATTGAGCTGGTGATTCCGTATATAAAATTGGTTTTATGAAAATCCGGTCCCTTATCGTTATGAACAATTTGTTCATTTCCAACTTGGTGGAAATTATGTAAAAATTTTATTTCGCGAATTGAGCTGCTGATTCCGTGTATGAAATTCGTTTTTCGAAAATCCGGTCTGTTATTGTTATTAACAAATTGTTAAATAACAGTTTTGTAAAAATTATGTAAAAATGTTTATTTTGGGAATTGAGTTGCTGATTCCGTATATGAAATTCGTTTCTCGAAAATCCGGTCCGTTATTGTTATAAATAATGGGTTAATTCCCGAAAAAAATGTCTTTAAAAACATTTATTTTACTATTATTTTTATTTATGAATATTATTTAGTACTGCACCCTTACTAATATGATCAACACGTAATTTTACATGATTTCAATGTGATCCAGTATAATCGACATTCGATCTGGTTATTATTATCAAATATGGTTTGGTACTGCGCCTTATCTAATATGATCGACTCTAAATTTTTTATGAGTTCAATATGATTGATTATGATCCTACATTTATCATATTTATATAATTAGATATGATCTAGGTAAAAACCTAATTGAAAATGATCGGCATTACATGGGCTACACGATCGAATACGATCAAATATGATTGAGAATTTAAAGAACATGACGTGAAATGATCGGAAATTATCGAGTTTCGATCAGTTTTTTTTCAGTAGGGTACACTGTTAAAAATGTCAATTATTTCAATAAACGTCCATGTATATGGTATTGACATTAAAAAAAATAAACACGTGTATTAAACTTAGACTCATAACCTTGCCTATTAATTTCAATCAACGCATATTAAAATCTGTCATAGAATATAAAAATTAAAAATAATTGTAAATTGCATATTATTTATTGTATATTGTATACTGTACAAAAATTCAATGATCTAGTCAATTTAAACTAGAGCATTTATTAATCTTCATCAACTTTGTATATTGGTTTTCAAATGCGTTTATGTAAAAAACTTCCAAGACGAGTTTATTAAAATTAATACAAAAATTTCTAACCTGTGAGAAGGGTACAGCAACGTTGATCAGGTTTAGAGAAATTAAAGAGAATGTTGAGCAGGTTGCGAGAAGAGTAAAAGAACGTTGATCAGCTTTAGAGAAGGTCAATGAGAACGTTGAGGAAGCTGCGAGAAGTGTTAAAGAACGTTGATCAGCTTTTGAGAAGGTCAATGAGAACGTTTAGCAGGCTTCGAGAAGGGATACTAAGCAATTTGTATCAGAAGACAATAGACTGAGAAGGTTGAGCATACGATGAGAACTTTGAAATTTTGACTCGGGCTATGTTATAAAATTGTAAAGATTTATATTTTACGGTAATGAACTCAAGGCTTCTCATTCATACAGTTAAGACTTTTAAAGCCAGAATACGCAAAAAAAATTTTTAGCTTGAACAATCACACGAAACACAAGTTACCAAATTTACTGAAGTTTTCTCGAAGTTAGAGTTTTTGAAAATTATTCGCTGAATCTTTAATTGATTGATAGGTAAGTCTAGAACTTAAATTTCTCGAGTAAAAATACAACAGATTTGTAAATCCTAGTAAATAGAATTCCAGTTCTACTAATTTGAATTTTTTTTCTAAAGTAACACATTTTTGAAATCTATATTGCAAAGCAGAGAATTCACGAATCTAGATTTTTACAGTGTGAACAGGAATAACTGAATAATGTGAAAATTTTTTCGATTACTCTTAACTATCGAGAACAAATTTCCCCAAATTCTATAAGATTGTATTCTGAACTCGTAGCCTTAAAATATCAACCTATGAAGTCTTGAATCAATTTATATAAAATTCTAGATTTCGAAAAGTCATTTCACTCAGAATCACATTATAGTTATTTCAACAATGGAGAATCTCATAACTAAAAAAGTTCTAGCTTACAACTATCTATTGTGAATGATTCATAATTGCCATGAACTGCTACAGCATTACAATTATATATGAATATTGATTTCGTGAAATTCCTGACAATATTGAAAATGCCCACAATCTCATGAAAGACACGTTTCAACGTTCCCGTCATATTTAGTCGGCCCACGAGAGTATCCTTAACAACCAACCTGTACGTACCGAAAAACGCGCAAGGCTTGTAGGCAAACGACGTGCAAGTCTGCAAGATCCATTCTCGATTCGATTCACTTGCAGGGCACGTTGCCTTTCCTTTTCCAAGACATTGACGAAAGACCGGATTCTCTTCAAGGAACCATCTTATTTTATGGACGTCAATTTTCTCCTCTGTATCATCACTGTCTCGATGACCCGAAAGCTGTGTAAGACCAATTTATTTTACCAAGTTCCACGAATGCTCCGCAAGAAAAAACATTGCTTCGAAACATAAAAACTGCAAGCCTTACATCCCATGCTCCTTGAGCGTAAGATTTACAAATACAAAGCGCAAGGTTTTTCTTTTATTGTAATATATACCTACTCAAGCACGTTTTCGTTGAAAGCATCTAGAATTTTCTTGAGCATGCATTTTTAAGATGAACTTCCGTGTGACCATGGAAGTTGTTGTGAAGACGAGGAAATTCTACGAGATACGGGCGTGCTAGAAAGGTGATAATTCCGATAATGCCATGAATAAGGCCCAACAAATGATATCTTTACATGTCGAGATGGCGCAAAAGTGCCAATCGCGTGAAGATGAAAGATGCCTGTTATTTTCACCATTAAGCGCGTATGGAATATCTGCGATCTAAAGTACCATAGTTATCGTCTCCGACGAAGGATCTCGCGGCTAGTATTCATCCTAGGATCAAGTTACTAGGAACCGGCTAGAACCGGCTATGCTCCCTTTGCCAGGCTAATATAATGCTGCGTGGATTCCTGAGCACTGTTTGTTCAATTAGGGACCTACGTCGCTTTTCTTCGCGTCTGGCAGCATATGAATGTAAACTACTTTTGAAATTCGAGCTCTGCTGGTTAGGTCTTCAATGATTTAAGTCAGTGAAACAAGAGCCTGCGCTGTAGATCTGGGTTTGTTTTACAATGCGACGAGCCAATCAAGAGTTGGACATAGATTTTCATTGTGTGTTGTTTTTTTAGATTAAGGCCCTTATTTTAGTTGGATACTTTTTTATGGACATAGGAAGTTTATTTACCTGTAGTTATGAATGGAAATGGTAGAATTGGGCAAAGGTCAGTTTTTTCGATTATGTGTAGGTACAGGAATTTGTAAATGGAGGGTACTTCTACATTGAAATTTGCACCCACTGAGATCTCATCTATTTTTTATATATTGAAATGCATTCTTCAAGATAGTAACGCATTATCAATAAGAATATTTTGAAACGTCAGAAAGTTTTAATAATGACCTTGAAAATTCCGTTATTTCAATACCATGACAAAAAGCAAGTAAATCATTGGTATTTTTCGAGATTCCAATGTTTTCGTAAAAACCAATATATTTTTCTCACAAGGTGGCTTTTTTCAAGCAATAAAACTTTTCCATTTCCTTACTTTTTTTCCAGATTTCCTTCTTCCATACCATTATCCACTTTTGTAAAAAAGGTTCTTCACCAGACGTTCGGATGCAAACTATCAAGCAATCTAACTGATTTTTTATTTCCTGATTATTATTTGGAACACGCAAACACACGATGAAAATAGTCCAATGGAAAATGTGGTTTGCGCAGCAAAGAAATTCTTACGAGCCTTTGTAAGAGTAATGTTGTAACGTGAATTTACAAAAAGGGGGAACTGTTATTTTAATATAATGTTCGACTACTTTGACACGCGTTGCTGCGGACATGCAGGAATTTAATTAGTTTAAAAATTGAAATGACTACATTCAGTCACGAAAAGTTCCCCTTCGACGATCACACGAATGGAAAAATCTAAACGGAGCTGCGTGACAAATGCTTCGCGCATCCGTAGCCCTCGGCACGTATTGCGTCGTGATGGACACCGTGAATTCAGCAAGTTCTGCGCGCTCTTTGAACTTTCAGTATGTGATGTGATTGACCTAAGTTGATTAAATATTTATTTAATTTTTTTTTTGTATTAGATAGAAAATTGTATGCTTCAAGCAACTTGATAATTTCAAAGCTAATTGTATATTCATTGAAAAATGGAGGAATATTAAAAGCTGTTGAAAAAATTTGCAGAGCAAGAAGTCCTTCAGTAATTGATACATGTAGAAAAATTTTGTACACGATTTGTCATGCTTTTGAAAAGAACATTTTTATTTTGGGATTGAAAGATTTTCGAAAATTATCCCGAGTCGTACAAATATATGCTTTTGTTTGTTATTGCTGCATTTACAAAGAGAAGTATGGAGAATTTGTACTTATTTTAATGAAACATTTTTGATCGTACAAAATTATCATTAAACCTTCATATAAACTTATCAAATTCGCAAAATCTTATTGTTACGAATGAATGAATAAACACAGCAATAATGTCTCGTTAATGTGATAAAATTTTTCACTTTCTTATTTGTACATATATATTCAACATCCATAGCCATGAAATTGATATCACGTTTCATAGTGACCCAACCATGACCCACATGACCTGTGTGAAACGCAGGGTCTATGTTCTTTGAAAACCCGTATCCTTGATCAAAGATTGCACATGACTCGGGAACTTTTTTTCCTCCCATAAAAAAGAAAACTTGGTAAAAGTTACGCAAAAACAAAAATACATTAAGAAGGATACTGTATCGTGTGGTACGAAGGTAATATAAATGCTTTATTTACAAGCTGACTTACGTGTCAGTTAACAAAAAAATACTTTTTATAAAATAACTTCCCAATTGTTAACGTCTGATTGTTGCAACATTTGCAGGATTTGTTAAACAGAGTACGTGATTGTTAGACTAGACATTGGATATAATCAAAATAATTTACTCTATAAAAATTCGACGAGTAAGGTACATGTGATATTTATATTTCATAACATCGAAGTACGTGGAATCAGCATACAGTGATGTTATTTTAGTTGATTATAATTTAATAGTTTTGTTTTCTTTTTTTTATTTTTCATGTAAAAACCATCTTTATAACATTGTACAAACGCAGTCAACGATACAACATCATCATCAGGGCAAATAAAAAAATTTACGATGAAAAGGAAAATATTTCTTTATTCATGGATGGAAAAAAAGGGAAATATCTATGAGAGGCAAAGAATGTTTAGGATCAAATACAAGCAAATTTTATGTTTTTTGTACATTGTTTACATTTTCGGCTCCTAATCAAAGTTGTTGCAGAAAATTACCACATGTGTTGCTAAGTTCTCTTCGACTTATTCGAATAACATAATGTTTCAATTGATTATTTATTTTCAAACTGCAAATTGAAGAAAATAAAATGAATGAAATGAAATTAAAGAAAAAAAAATTAGGATTCAATACAAAATAATTGTATTTTTAATTTAATTTTTTTTAATTTAATTTGAATTATTTTACATTTCGAATTAAGTAATTGTAATTTATTTGAATTTTTTTTAAATTTTCAATTTGATTTTTTCAATTTTATTCGAATTTTTTTTAATTTTTAATTCTTTTTTTGATTTTCAATTTTTAATTTTTTTTTTTTTTTAATTTAATCTGCAAATATTTAGGTAGATCCAGATTAAATGAAAATCAGAATCAAATGCAAATTAAAGAAAAAGAAAACGGCGAAACATGCATAAGATGTAATAGATATTTATGCTACAAGGGAGGAATGGAATGATTCTACGAGCGAGCATTTGGGCACGAGCGGCAGCGAGTGCCCAAGCGCGCGAGTTGAAT